>OZ038316.1:28278316-28305138 GCA_964035775.1 Osedax frankpressi
AAAAAAATAACCTAAATTTGATCAAACTTTCTAATTCTCTATATCGAAATTATAATAATAAATAATACAAAATTATATAACATGTATTTATCTTAATTCTATTGATAGTAATTCTATTACTCGCGATATTTTGAAATTATAATACATGAGACAAGAGGGAACATTTCTAATTTTAACATAGCCTCCCATAAATTTATAGATATGAAAGAATTAATAAATGCAAAAAAAAATGAAAACCTATAAAACTGTAAACACCAATTTTATTTCACCCACATTTAATTATCTTGTCCGTATTGACATGCCATGCATAGAATTACTAATAATATTGCAATGTATGCATTAATAATAAAGCAAATATCTTTTGTTACTATAATAGATATTTCGGTAACACCAGTTATAAGAATCTCCAAAACTATTACCAATTATAATTACATCTTCACATTATCTTCGTATTATTGGCAAATATGTAATTGGATACAATAATACTCAAAATAAAAACTACGTCGATCAGATTGAGAATATAATTTGTCTTAGTAATATTCGAGAACAATACAATAAATACAATTCACAGTTTTTAAATTGGGTTTTAGCTTAATATTTATTGTTCATTGTTTGCTAAACTAACATAAGATATCCTTACGTTGATATATTAGGCTAATTTATAACCGTGGTATAGATCACATTATTATAATCCTCAAAATAGAAGATATTATTTTAATATTTCCATATGAAGATGTATATTCATTAGTTCAACATATGAACAATTGCGATAGCATTTATTGTAGTAATGATTAATTATTAATTTAAATTTTGTAATACAATTATAATTAACTAGATGCTATAGACCCTACTAATTAAAAATTAAAATATTCTTAAGAATTACTAACAATTTCTAATTAATGATTTCAAAAGTATACCATCCAGCTGTTTTGATTATTACTTAATTTGAAACAAAACTATGCAGACTTATTATAATGAAACTTTCATGTAGAAAACATAAATCTAAAGTCGAGAAACGTCGAAAGCCAAAGCCAATGGCTCGAAATATAACAAAAAGACCTAAGTGTACGACGTACACTGTACGTCTTCTCGCATGATAAAGTATAAGTCTATAGTTAAAGCTCTCCATATACAAAAATATCGTAACTAAATGTATCCAATCCTAAATGTATTAGCAAGATAAATAAATTTAGATCAAAGATCCGATCAAGTTCTAAAGTATTACGCAACACAATGAATCGATTCCGGTTTAAATTATGTTTCAAGACAAAAGGACGCACATCAAAAACTTAATCCAAGTCTAAAGTTATTCTCGAGACGAAAAGTTGATCGAGGTCCCCAAGTATATCGAAAGATAAAGGAACGCAAACCAAATAGTCGATCCAGGTCTACTTGCAAGTCCAAGAATATCCAGGTGCCACGCATACCAACAGGATTTCAAAAACTGAAATTTACTAAGAAGAGAAGGAAGAGTACATCATAACAATGACATTGCATAATGTGTAATGCACATCATCTTGAAACGCCGAAGTAAAAAGGTAGCCGACCAAAGTTTAAAAATTCGTTTCGCTATAAAGCAACACAAAAATATATAATTATATTAACATTAATATTATATAATGGATTTATGTTATTATATAATATCTTCTCTAATTGTTGATGAATTCAGTATTACCTAAAAAAAATTATTACATTGTAAAACAGAACTCCAGTAATTTAATTGCATATACATAATTGATTAATTCAGAATATATATAATGAAATATAAAGCATTATACAGATCATTTATATTACAATAGCATCCAAAACCAGGCAATAAAATAATTAATCAAAATATTGGATGAACCTTAGATTTCAGTAATATGTATATATCTTTAATTGAAAACTGTTGCTTATGAGATTACCAGTAACATTTATTATCAATAAGTATTTATAATAAATATATATTATTCTGAATGGAAGAAAATAAGATTAGTATTTATAAGCGAATTACAATATTATTAATAATATTCATGTATATATATATATATATATATATATATATATATATATATATATATATATATATATATACATATATATATATACATATATACATAGTATATATATACATATATATGTGTATATATATATATATATATATATATATATATATATATATAGATAGATATATATATATATATATATATATATAAACACACACATATATATGTATATATATATATATATATATATATATATATATCTCTCTCTCTCTCTCTCTCTCTCTCTCTCTCTCTCCCTCTCTATCTCCCTCCCTCTCTCCATCCCTCCCTCCCTCCCTACATACAACCTTCTATGTATTCTATACTTCACAATGCCACACCCAAGTAACTATACGCATCTTTACAGTTCTTTACCGTGCTGAGCTATGCGAATAGCGTACTGAACCCGATCCTATACGCCTTCCTGTCGGAGAACTTTCGTAAGAGTTTCGCGAAAGCCTTCGCGTGCGCAAGCCAGGCCGAAGCGAACACGGCCCTCAACGCCGCCGACCACAGCGTGTTTCCCGTCAAGCAAGACCACCACCACCAGCAGCACGCCATCCCCAGGCACCATCATCAACAGCAAGATTGCGATGTTCAGATATCGCTGAGGCGGTCGTGCGTAGCGCTAGACGGCAGCCTGGTGGCGGGCGGCGCAGCTCGTGATGCGGGCGTTAGCAACACGCCCACTTTACAGGTTACCGCCGTGACTTACGTAAGCGCAAGCGCCACTCCGTTGGCCAGTCACGAGGAGTCTTTTAACCTGTTGAACGCGTCCGGTCAAAGCGATCACTGACCAATCATACTCATTTTGTCTACTTTGACCATTTGAGTGTAATACTTGTGTCAAATATAAGAAACGTTTGAGTCCTACAAGATATTTATTTTTAATTTATTGTTTTGATTTCAATTTTTATTTACGCTTATTATTTTTTAATGTTAAAAATTACACAATAAATATATTTTACTGCTACTGTATTACATCTAATAAAGCATATCGGCATTTATGATATAAACTGAGAAATTAAATATAAATTAAATCAATAATAACATATATATAATAATAGAATTATACTAATAATATTATATTTGATAAACATGATTATATTACTAACATCATATTGACAAACTCCGTATCTCTCTAATATAAATATATAATTATATAATCTGAATGGACGTGTAAAAGTCTACATTTAACAATATATAATTAGTTTTTAGTTTTGATAATTATTGAATACCATTTGATAATTTTTAATAATATTTCCAATTTATTTCCAATTTATAGATTATATAATTAAGCTAAACATTATACTCGATAATGAAATATAGTAATACATATATTTAATAAAGTTAGACAGATAAATATTGAAATATCATGGTATATCGTGTACTGCATATTGACATCCCAGCAAACACTTACAGAACAAATATGCGTGAATATCTTTTTATTGTACTCCTAAATTGTTTTGGATTCATCTCAGAATGTTCATTTTACTTACATGTAAAGTAATGCATTGTAATCATAACGGCATTAATAATAAACAAATTTTCATTTAATTTTTCCTGTAAGAAGTTAGCGGTAAAAATGTTCTCGTCATTTTCGTCTGGGTATTAATATTTATACATCTACGTAGTGTATTTTACGTAGTGAATTTTTAATGTGATTTGCCTATTATTTGATTGTAGGCTTATTTTTTTCTTGTTATTTTCCGGTACGGGTACGCTGGAATGTGATTTTTCAGACCCATATAATATATATGGATCCGATGGTAAAATGCATCTTCAAATGCAATATTTATATTAAATGACATATTTATATATATATATATATATATGTGTGTGTGTGTGTGTGTGTGTGTGTGTGTTTGTGTGTGTGTGTGTGTTTGTGTGTGTGTGTGTGTGGAGTATATAGCATATGAAGTATAAGTTTAATATATGATATGCAAGCCATGGGTTGTTTTCTGAGTTATTATAGTGAAATCCTCGACAAAAATGTATCCGATATCGACAAAGAGAACGGACATCTTTTGCGGGGCGATTGCGACTATGTGATATCTGATAGGAATGAATGTAAATAATACTTTAAGATGCTTTATCTAGAGATTACGTGCCTTCTCGTGTTACACAATACTTTGCAGGCATACTATACAAAATGTAATTAATTATTTCTCGGAATATAACGAAATAAGTTTATAATTTCAAACAATTTAAAATGATGTATATCGTAATATACAGCGTATCTAATATAGTATCTAATATAGTATATATTATAGTATCTAATATAGTATATATTATAGTATCTAATATAGTATCTAATATAGTATCTAATATAGTATCTAATATAGTGTCTAATATAGTATCTAATATAGTATCTAATATAGTATCTAATATAGTATCTAATATAGTATCTAATATAGTATCTAATATAGTATCTAATATAGTATCTAATATAGTATCTAATATAGTATCTAATATAGTATCTAATATAGTATCTAATATAGTATCTAATATAGTATCTAATATAGTATCTAATATAGTATCTAATATAGTATCTAATATAGTATCTAATATAGTATCTAATATAGTATCTAATATAGTATCTAATATAGTATCTAATATAGTATCTAATATAGTATCTAATATAGTATCTAATATAGTATCTAATATAGTATCTAATATAGTATCTAATATAGTATCTAATATAGTATCTAATATAGTATCTAATATAGTATCTAATATAGTATCTAATATAGTGTCTAATATAGTATCTAATATAGTATATAATATAGTATCTAATATAGTATCTAATATAGTATCTAATATAGTATCTAATATAGTATCTAATATAGTATCTAATATAGTATCTAATATAGTATCTAATATAGTATCTAATATAGTAGCTAATATAGTATCTAATATAGTATCTAATATAGTATCTAATATAGTATCTAATATAGTATCTAATATAGTATCTAATATAGTATCTAATATAGCATCTAATATAGTATCTAATATAGTATCTAATATAGTATCTAATATAGTATCTAATATAGTATCTAATATAGTATCTAATATAGTATCTAATATAGTATCTAATATAGTATCTAATATAGTATCTAATATAGTATCTAATATAGTATCTAATATAGTATATAATATAGTATCTAATAAAGTATCTAATATAGTATCTAATATAGTATCTAATATAGTATCTAATATAGTATCTAATATAGTATCTAATATAGTATCTAATATAGTATCTAATATAGTATCTAATATAGTATCTAATATAGTATCTAATATAGTATCTAATATAGTATCTAATATAGTATCTAATATAGTATCTAATATAGTATCTAATATAGTATCTAATATAGTATCTAATATAGTATCTAATATAGTATCTAATATAGTATCTAATATAGTATCTAATATAGTATCTAATATAGTATCTAATATAGTATCTAATATAGTATCTAATATAGTATCTAATATAGTATCTAATATAGTATCTAATATAGTATCTAATATAGTATCTAATATAGTATCTAATATAGTATCTAATATAGTATCTAATATAGTATCTAATATAGTATATAATATAGTATCTAATATAGTATCTAATATAGTATCTAATATAGTATCTAATATAGTATATAATATAGTATCTAATATAGTATCTAATATAGTATCTAATATAGTATATAATATAGTATCTAATATAGTATCTAATATAGTATCTAATATAGTATCTAATATAGTATATAATATAGTATCTAATATAGTATCTAATATAGTATATAATATAGTATCTAATATAGTATCTAATATAGTATCTAATATAGTATCTAATATAGTATCTAATATAGTATCTAATATAGTATCTAATATAGTAACTAATATAGTATCTAATATAGTATCTAATATAGTATCTAATATAGTATATAATATATTATCTAATATAGTATCTAATATAGTATCTAATATAGTATAACGGTACGAAGTACCGGCGTGTGTACGTCTTTATATAATAATTGATATCATGTATAAGTTAACATCTGTAAATATGTTGAAAATTAATCATTAAATACATATTATAGTAATTGATAATTACTGACTTATAGAATTTAACATTCCAAAAGTATATATGTGGTTTTGGGTATGTGAAGGTATATATTAGCGAATATATATATATATATATATATATATATATATATATTTACAAACAAATATATATATATATATAAATATATATGTATGTATGTATGTATAAATATGTATACATATGTATTATCGAGAGTTAACATTCTTAACTGATAAATAGTGAATAGATATAACCTTATAATAAATATTAGTATAATATCTATTATATATAAAATGAGAAAAGTGTACATCTAATTATGCAATTATAAAAAAAATTATATATAAGATTATCTCATACAATATTGATCAAATTACTTTTAGATATGATGTATTTTGTTTGCTTGTATTATTAATTTGCATAGATTTATAATTCAAATCTATGTTAATTTTTCAAATTATTATAATATTAGAAATAGGAAATAATATATATATATTAAATTTTTAATTTTGATAAACTATTTAAAATTTAGTTCGGAATATAACTGATTTAAATATCCAATTGCATTATATTCTAATATATGTGTAATCAAGTAATGTATTTGTATATATTGTATTATTTAATTTAACTTTAAAGAAATAAAAATTCCTCATTACAATCTAAATTATCTTTTTCTAATATTTCAATAATTGTGTTATTTACTATAAAACATGAATTTGGAAATCTTTATATTAATTATTATTTTATTTAAATCTATAATGTTTTCAGTCATTACATAAATTCTATTAATTTCAACTATCGGATTTCGTGTGCTTCTATCTTTTTTTAATTAATTGTAAATAATTTTAATTCGCAATACATCTTCATTACTTCAAACACAATAATACATGAACATTATATACTGAGCATGTATTTCTGTATAATTTTATATCACTTTAAATACATTTTAATATAATTAATATCAAATTATTTATCAAAACTAATTAATAGCGAAATAGGATGGTTTAATAATACAATATACTTAAAATACGTGTTTTTTTTTTAACTATTTTACACGTATATATTGAAAAATAATCTGATCCATGTAGTTTTCCTGATATCCTCATCTTTTAAACTATGAGGTATCCTTGTAAAATATGATTATATGTATTTTTGTAAAATTAAAATATGATTATTCCATCATATTAATTTCTCGTATTGAAAGTATATATTTCCAGACCATGTTCTTCTTTGCGTATGTCCAAAATATTGATAACTTCTTCATCTCTCCTAATAATACACTATGCATATAATAATTTGAAAATATTGATATCATATTAATTTGCAAATTAAACAAAGTTATAACATCTTTATTACGATCGAATTGCACCTTATTTTTAAATTCTTCATCAGTTTTTTGATGTAATTTTCTTAATGATATTTAGCTCTACCGCTAATCTCATTATCAGCTTTGGCAATAATAGTTTTTTCATGGTTTAATCATAATTGTCACATTCGTATTTTAAAGATTACTTTAGCAGGTACATATTATACAAAATAAATAACTTTAATATTTTTGTTATTATATATTAAATCATTTTCTATTAAAAGTTTTAATTCGGATAATGTTCCATCCATACAATCTAGATTACAAAATATATTATCAAGAGTAATAGCCGAAGGGAATACCGTTTATAGTTTTACATTAGAAACAAGTATTGGCCATACTGAAATATTATTACTTTTATAAATTGGTAAACCATCGATATTCGTATTTAGAATCATGTTGTCAAATTTAACTGCGTTTTATATTTATTAAATGTTGAAGTCAATATTTCAATGTCAAAATAATAATATTTAGAATCAGATTTATTATCTATTTTCTATTTATACTTAGTCATTAATAAAATAATAGTTGTGGTAAATCATTAAAACCATTGTAATGTAATAATTTCAACAATTCATCCAACAATACCAAAAAGTATAAATTAGATTATGCATACAATTTTTGTCATCATTTTTATTAAGTTTTTAAATATTCTTTTTTATGGCTTATATATTATTCCGAATTAATTTGTTTAACATTCTGTGTTTTTCTGTTACTTATTAATTTTTGTTTAATATTTAAAAGTATTTGTCATATGGTTTCAATGATCTTCTTTATTTACATAATTCAAAAATTTCGTTAATAATACATAATTGCTTCATGTTACGATACTTTCAGGGTATTGTGCATTGTTGTCGTTATTATACGAGATATATCTTCATGATACATAATTCACATTAATTCGTTCATATTCAAACTCAGTTTAAATCTATTTACTTCATATGTTACTATTTTACTTACTTTGTCATTATGTATCATTAAATTCAGCTTAATGTTACAAAATACCAAATTGTAATCTATGTTTATAAATATATTAAGGGTCATTGTGATTTAAGGCAGTGAGTCATTGAAGTTATTGAAGAAGATGTTAGTCAGTAAATGTTAACATTTTGTTGTAAACTCTTCCTTTCTGATTAGAAAGATTAAATGAAAATCATGCTCGGGAATGTGTTGTAGTTTAGAATGGCTGAAAGAAGTTGTTTTTTTTACTATTAAAGCAACTCCTCGTTAGTGATTTTATGTTGTGCTTTAAATACTATTTCTTGTCAAATATCTGTTGATAGCTCCAAAGTATTTCTTATAAATCCCAATTTAGCTCATTTATGAGTTCGTTCAAATTTGCGTATCCTCTTAGCGTACGTAGATTCCATGCCACTATAATGTTATGCTGATTTACATGATTTTGGTAATGGAATTATTAACGGCCATGTGATTACGAGTACTCCCAACATCCAACACTCGAGTTTTTCTGTAAAATTCAATATTTGTTATGAAGCTTACTAAATATGGATTTATGTTAACATATATATATATATATAACATGTAATGCACTACAACATATGTACATTGCACATTGTACATTAGGGTGGATCACTTTTTTCAGAATTAACTGGCTCACTCAGCATATAAACTTTAAGGCATATAAAAATTAATCATATAATTAAAAAAAAATTATTTGCAATATTAAGTTAACGCCAGAAGTCTGAATTTGTCGACTTTTTCAAAATTATAAGTATTTTTAAGAAAAATTTCCCATTCAAAATAAATAAATACTTATTTACCCTATTATTTCCGCCATTTTATTATTCTTTGTTTATGCTATATATTTAAAATATTTTTATTTTTCGCAATGAATTTACGCAATAAATCTCCATTTTATACTTTATTTACACCAAGAATGATGAGTA
Source organism: Osedax frankpressi (assembly GCA_964035775.1). Lineage (NCBI taxonomy): Eukaryota > Metazoa > Annelida > Polychaeta > Sabellida > Siboglinidae > Osedax > Osedax frankpressi. The sequence continues at coordinate 28,287,695 of OZ038316.1, forward strand.
ATCGTCATCTTCCAACATATTTAGACATTTTACAACATTATACATATATATCTGACAATTTAGTACAACAAAGAGACGCAAAAATGCAGACGATTGAAAAAATAATAGAAATCTGGATTTCAGCATCGATCCCAGTGATATCATTGAAATCAATATCTAACAAACTAGATAAACACATTATGATAATTTCAAAATTAAAGAAGTCAGAGCACAAATTATATTTTTCCAAATCTGTAAATGAACATATTAAAAAGTATAAAATATTATTTGAAATATGTACATGTAAATGCAAACATGATTGCCTTTGTTCTTGAGAACGACAGGTACCTACGATGTGAAAGAATTTTTTTAATAGATAAGATAAATAATAGACAGATGTTTATTAGCATATTTTTTAATATACAATATTATATTTGGTAGATTTGTTTACTTCATATGAATGAGCTGCCTCGCAATTCTGGATGGAGAAACAAAAGGCCCTGATTTACATAATGGTCCAATCGGTTTAAATCTTTCTAAATGTGAAGAAGTAGGTGTTGCTGGATTTATTCCAATTGAAATTGATCAAATATTCAAAAGATATCTAGAGAATTGTCAAGATTTAAGATCTGATCAGCAATATCTTCGAGATATAGTCTTATCAATCAATTATGGTGTTATTAATAATTCTCTTATAAGACGTTCACCAGGAAAACTCGGGAATGCACGCTGGTTAACGATAGCAAATAGGATTCTTCGGTATTATACGAGTCAAAATAATCCTACACTTAATCTTGTTTATTTAGTAAGATTTGTTATAAAAGTTTATGCTCGAAATTGGTTCGCGATTAAATATCAACCAAGATTTACCAATTCGCCAAAGCATATATTTAATTTTATAGAAAATATACACGAGTTAGATTGCGAATTAATTAGAGATGAATGTTTTCGGACGATATCTCGCAATTCATTTTTATTACATACAGAATCGATTTTAATTGGAATGTTTCTGATACCAATCAGATTGAAGCTGTAAAACGTATTTTACAAGCTAGAGTAAATGGTGAAAAAGATGGAATACGATATTTCCGTTTACCAAAAATAGATTTTAATGCGACACATAATAATCTCGTTTTATATGTTGATGATTGGCTCGAACCAATTCTAACTTGTAGCTATTCAACAGAAGACCTGAGAACATACACAGTTGAAAATATTGATATATTTGATTTTCCAGATATACCGTGTCATTCCCAACATGTCGAAAGAACGATAAGACTGGTTTCTGAAACAGCTACCAAATTAGCAGACCCCAAAGAACGTGACCAGAGAATACGAATGACAATACATTTCAGAAAATGTATGCCACATTTTAATTCTAAACAAGATTTTACAATGTAATTATAATAAAATTATTTAGAGATTCAAAATCCTCTTACATTTTAACTATGCAGTAATATTCTTTTTATATATTTTCTATCTAAATTAAATTGTATGTAATTGTCAATTAGATTGCCTTATAGTTAAGTTATTTCATAGCTACAAATACAAATTATAATTTTACAATTTTTATTGTAAAAAGTGTAATATATGTTTATGTATACATCTTACTTAATAATTACTCATTAATAATAACTACTGATTTACTATTATTTCTAGGTTTAATATTAATTATTAACGTTTATAATTTTTTAAATTCTAGAATTTCTTGGAATATTTTTAATATTCTAATATTAATAAATTATCAATAATACTACTATAAGATATTAAAATTAACTTATATTTACTATTAACTATATACAATGATAGCTAATATTACATAGTTATAACTATTAAACAATAAATCATATTTCGTAAAAATTTTCATTGTCGTACATTTCTGCATATAATTTAATAAGTTTTGCTTTTTTTTATTTCAACGATGAATATAGCATTACATATAGTTTATTTTATCGCATAGTAAGTATATATTTAAAAAAAAATTATTTCTAAATAAAATATTTGGATTATTTGAAATTTCAATTTTTTTCCTGAAAAACACTTATAAATCCAAATTAAATTTAAATTTTTAATATTTTTTTATCATTACCCATTTCATAGGGAACAAATATAACTAATGTTGAATTGCTTATAAATTTAACAATATTATAAGAAAAAAAAATGCCAAAAATATACAAAAAATTATAAAATTTTTATTTTCCTGGAATTTCTTGGTAACAATTTTTTAAAAAATTATTTAAATATGTTTTTATTTAATAATATATCATATAAAGCTCATAGTCATTTTTCATTATTAAAAAATCATTATTACCATTCAATTTTATAATTTTAATATTGCTCCTATGCTTTGCATGTTAAATATTGTATCTCTCCCATGTTAAATTTGAATGGGGTGGCGCTCAGCCATAATTTAAAAAAAAAATTAAAATTTATATATATTCATTATAACTCATATATTTGCTATATATATTAGATGAGCCAATAAATAATATTGAAAAAAGTATCAAAGTGATCCACCCTATTGTACATTGTACAATGTATCAAAATATCAATTAATTATTATATAATTATATATGTGTTTATAATATGAATGTACATATTATGTAATTATGTAATAATTAATATCGCTCTTTTGATATATTTATAAAAAGTTATAATATATGTAGTTTTTATCTTCATATCATTTCTTCATTAGTCTGACTACTTGCGATTCACAATTAACGATATATTCTACTGAATTTTTAAAATTACATTAATGTCAATTATCCTCCTAACTTTCTTGATCTTATGTTTCCTCTGTAAGATATTATTTATTTTAATATATTGTATACAATAATAATTAATTATGTATATATACATTTGCTTATAGGTAACCTAAAGTTTATAAACATATATGGTCAGTAAGATGTGAAGTAAGTCCATTGTGTTGTCCACAATATACATTGTAAACTATACATTAAACTATCGTGTATATATATATATATATATATATATATATATATATATATATATATATATATATATATATATATTGTATAAAATGTCAAGTTCTTATCATTTGACTAATTGAATAATTCATACTTTGTATATTAGAATATTTAATATAACTATAACTGACCTTTTTGACATTGTACATTAGCGATAAACGCAGTACATTAAATATTCTCGCGGTTTCCCTTAAAGTTATTCCTATTGTTACCATACGCATACACCACCGATTGATGTGTATCTTACTAATTTACTCACATCACTAATGATAATGAATTCACAATTCAGTAATTAATACGAGCATTCATAATAATTAGTAAATAATGTGTGCATTTTTATTAATTAGATAAAGTTATATCTATCAATTTCTGATTGGGTATTACTAATAAAATAATAATAAAAATAATATTTAATAATAAACTAGTTTCGCCATCTATAACTGTATGGTGGTTGGTAATCGGGTACTTATGCATTAATGCTGAATACTTAATATTAAACATTAAATTTCCTAAAAATAAAATGCAATATAGCAGTTGCATGTATTACTACATAATGTACAACGGTACACTATAATGTACATTATAATTTAAATTGTAACTAAGTTGTAAGTAATTAGCCTAAGTAATCGGTACGTGGCGTATTTCTCCTCTAATAATATTCCTAGTTTATTATATATTCATTCCAGAATCAAGACGAATTTATCTTGAAAGTGAGACTATTATATGCACATGTGAGTTTAACAAACATATATGATATTAGGACATAGGACCTAACCATCATATTATATTAATATATTTGTATTGAACACAATATTATATAATACATAGCATAGTCTAGATCGAAGGATCATTAAAGATCTAAGATAATTGTGGTATCAATAGATTAATGAGTGATTAATTAGTGAATCATGATTTAAATATACATAATTACAGTTTACGTATTAAATGTAACGTCAAATGAACTTGAATTATTTATATTCTAATTTGGTGATTGTGTCCATAGATACGGAATTAAATTATATATGCCACTTAAGAATTCTAAATATATATATAATGTAGTTTATTTATACAGCGTACACTGTACATTGTACAGTATACAGTGTACACTGTACACTGCATACTGTATACTGTACACTGTACAGTGTACACTGTAATCCTACAACTCCGTAGGTTGCCTACCCATTTCACATACATGTATAAATAGTTATAATTAAATATTTATAATATATATAATTACTTTTCTTCCGATACAATTAAATTCAATGCAACCAGGTAATACAATACAAAACCCACTCGCTGGTACAAAACAACAATTATATATCACATGACAATATTGGATTAAAAAATATATTATTATACAGTTTATTTGTACTCTTTTTTTTTACATATTTACATGACTCTATGCTGCTTATATTATATTATCGCTTTATTAATCTCTAAAATAGGTATAAGTATGCGTATAATGTTATTTATTTACCATAATTATTATGAATGTGTTTATAAATAAAATCTTGTGTGTTAAAGAATGAAACGAAATAATAATAGCAGTAGTGATGTCTTGAATCAATAACTAATTGAAATAACTACTCAAACCATCGAGTCGAATGGGAGTATCGATATTAACGAGAGTATGCTACTAGTCGGCACCACTAGTACAATACTATGTTAGTTAAACTAGTAACTATAGTTACATCACTAGTTAATTTGGTAGAGAAAGCATCATTGATAATAATGATGAGATTAGTTTTAAAGATAAACTCAGCGATATTGATATTAAGCATGAACACGTGCATTTTGTTGTGAATTGTTGAAATTATTACATTACAATGGTTTTAATGATTTACCACCGCTAGGATTTTATTAATGACTAAGTATACACAGAAAATAGATAGTAAATATGGCGATCAATATCTTTATTTTTGCCTTGCAATAATAACTTCAATATTTAACAAATATAAAATGCAGTTAAATTTGACAACATGATTCTAAATACGAATATCGATGGTTTAGCAATTTATAAAAGTAATAATATTTCAGTATGGTCAATACTTGTTTCTAATGTAAAACTATAAACGGTATTCCCTTCTGCTATTACTCTTGATAATACATCTTGTAATCTAGATTGTATGTATGATACATTATCCGAATTAAAACAATAACAAATATATATGTGAAGATGATGAATTGTTGACGTAAGTAAGATAGATCTATTTATAGGGACTGATTACATATAAACTGATCACGGAATCGTCGACACGTACGTGATATTAAAAGTTAATTGATTACGTAAGAGTACTCTTCACCTCTAAGTATGTGGATGTTAGTAGCGTAGGGCTTAGAAATGGCGATATAAACAATCATCAACGGAAGTCGCCTTTACTTTAATCCGATGCGGAAATTAGGTAGTGCAATGTGGGCGTGTCTTTATTCACGGAAGTTGTAGGCGGCGGCGTAGGAGATAGCCATTTCATTTTGAGCGACTGAGGTATTCGGAGATGACGATATATCGGAAAGCTTTATTCCTAGTCGCAGTAGCGTTACTGGTGTACGTTAATGAAGCAAACGGTTAGTGTGAATTCACTAAATTAATACATGTTCAATATTTACTTATAATCGATGAATAGGATGCGTCCGTCTTTCCATTAGCGCGTAAGATTAATTTATAAAATTACATTTTTAGAAATTCAAAGATTGAATTATTTTACATTGGTAATAATTAAAACTATAATATATACTTATTTATTGAACAACACTTTATTTAACAAACAAATCCAAGATTCACTTTAGTTTCAATTCAATATATTGTTTAATTAAACTATCATTGTAGTATTTTTATGCACATGGATCTTTATATTTTCTTATATAGAAATGTCAGTATTGTTGATTATAATATAATGCAAAACAAACGGTATTTATAGTTTACTTTATAGTATAATTATTTTAAAACAAAGTAAAGATGCCTAAATATCATTTATATTTTCACTAATTATTTATCAATATAAGGTATTAACTGCATTTCACTCCGCGGCTATGATATGCGTCATGCCACAAATAATAAATATACGTACAATTTAAAAAAATTTACGTACGTCTTTAAAAATAATTTACACTTGTGAGGATTCCTGTTCAAATGAAGGAATTTCGAATTAAATAGTTTAAATAGAATTAAATAGTTTAAATAGAATTAAATAGTTTAAATAGAATTAAATAGTTTAAATAGAATTAAATAGTTTAAATAGAATTAAATAGTTTAAATAGAATTAAATAGTTTAAATAGAATTAAATAGTTTAAATAGAATTAAATAGTTTAAATAGAATTAAATAGTTTAAATAGAATTAAATAGTTTAAATAGAATTAAATAGCTTAACAAATATATAACAATATATATGTTTACCTGAAATAATTAAAAACGTACACTGTACAGTTTACAGTATACACAGTACAACTTTTAAGATGGGGTGTTCTAACCCCACAATTATTATGTCCATTTGCACATAATGACTTTAAATAATTTTTTTTAAATAATTTAATTACTCTAAATAAAAAGTATATAATAAATGTATAATATAAAATATATGCTAACTATAGTTATAACTAGGATTATATATTTTCCTGTATAATTATGGATTTTCAAGGTTTCCGTATCCGCTCTTGGATAAGTAGTTATTGATACTAGTGACAACGCTTATCATCACTAGTTACATATTATTTTAATTATATATTTATTAATTAATTATTTATCAACTTTAATATAGTAGAGAAACTTTTACAATAATTCGTTACTTCATTTACAAATAAGTGCCGAAAAAAAATATATAATAAAAAATACAAATACTTAATACTTAATACAAATACTTAAGAGCTTTGTAATATAAAAAAAATTATATTGTAATATAAAAATGCCGGTAAAACAATGCCGGAATGTTAATGAAGAAAAAGTAAAATATTAAACCAAAGTTAAGTGAAAAATTAAACATAAATTAAAGTTGAAAATATTTTTGAGGTGAAATGTGAATAATAATATAATGTAAAATTTATAAAACCAGAATAAAAATATATGTATACTATAGTATACATATATGTATACTATAGTATACATATAGTATACTATAAAAACTTTTAGCAGTAACTATAGTTATTACTAAAAGTTTTAAAAAAAATATATAAAAATAACAAATTGATCAACTCAATTATTTTTATAAATTTGTAAATAGTATTTTTTGAATAGTTAATAAAGGTGCAGTTCTTTGGAACTACTCATATTTGTACCGTTATTTAAGGAATTCCATATTTGTTGGCCCACTTGTTGAAATGCAGAAACATTATCTATTGTCTCTTATTTTAGGAATTGTTAAATAGTTAGTATTCGGTTTATAATAATTTTGATATAACAGGAACAAATGGATTTAATTCTAAGATAGATTTTGAGTTAAAAAGTTGCGTACGTGAATTCAACACTTTAGATTTAATATGTCTTTAACTTTTAAATTATGATATTTATAGTATATCGTAATATCATATATGTCGATATTTTGCATGGGCTGATTACAAATGTTTCAAATTATTCTATTTTTAATATGAGTAATATTGTTAATATTAGAGGTGTTAATATTACCCCGTGTTGAAGATGAATAGAATATATGACATTCAAACATATAGGGTATAACTTTAGGAGACGATGTATATGTAATTTAAATTTAACTTTATTCATAGTTGCAATAGTTTTACGTAGTTTACTGCAAGTATACTTTACATGTGATGACCGGTTTGGTTTGCTACATTATGATTATTATTATCTGAAAAAGGCAGACTTAAAACTTGTTCTACTAGGTTACAATTAAAATATATATATTTAAATGGTTTTTGTCATTTATATTTCAAATATAGTAAAGCATTATGTATGTCTTTTTTATGTTTAATGTTAGTGTGTTTTCATTTAACAAATGTACCAAAGTATTACCGTTAGTCTGTATATTTATATTTAATATGTATAATGTTTTAGCGGTAACAATTAAATTACTGCTAAGGTTAATAACCAAGTTTTTGTAAATTTTAAAATATGTATCATTGATATTGTGTAAACATAACACAGGCCTTAGTACTGATTCCGGAGGGACTCCATATTCTATGTACCTGTACAATACATACCATTGTCTAATTAAGCATATTGTTTTCTATTAAATAAATAACGTTTTATTATATTAAGAGTTAGACCTCTATTTCCATTATTAATTTTTTAGCTAATATAATTGAATGGTCGAGGGTGTCAAAAACTTTTTCGAGTTCAATGGATATTAATGCACAATAATTATGTTTCATAATGCTTCCGTAACATGACCAATTAAGTTATGAATCGCATCTGGGGTCGAATGATTAGTTTTAAAACCGAACTGACAATTTTAGAGTAAATTATATTTTTCAACAAAATTCATTGACCTTTTTAATTGATTTTTCTAGAATTTTTTAAAATATCGACAGTAGATAAATAGATTTATAATTCACTACATTTCCTAGGTTTCCTTTCCTAAAAATTGGAATTATTTTTGCAATTTTTAAAATATCTAGATACTAAAGATTTATATAACTGATCTCCAATTTATATAACTGTAATTTCATTTTGACATAAAAGTTATCTTTGCTAAGTTTATCATTACAATTTTGTATAGTAGATGTTATTTCATTAATTAAAAATGGTGTAAAGAAAATAGAATTACTATTAATAATAGTTGGTAAGTTCTGAATATTAGTTAGCACCAATATTAGTATAATAATAGTTACTATCGTTTGTACTTATTTTACTTAATTATTTAAGAAGAATGTTCTTGGATAACTAATTTAATAAAGTACAAGTTTTTTTGGAATTATTTGTATTATTAAAATATGGAAATATAATTTATTCTTTCGCTATTTCGTATTAGAGTTTGTATTCATTTATATATGTTTTGTATGCGTTATGAATATACATAATTCTATTTTATAAGTAAATAGTTAGTCATTTTTTTCTTTTTAATATGGATCAAGAACAGTATATATATATATATATATATATATACATATATATATACTATTATTATATGCTATTACATTAGTCAGATTAATTATGCACATAGGATATTATATATATCCTAATGGTATTATATAATTAATTATATATACAATATTATATATATTTAAGGATTGTAGGTCTGTTATAATTCATCAATTTAATTTCACATAATTTGTTATATAGATATTACATGAATTCTACTAAATGTGTATATATATTCTATAATAATACATATAATGATTATAGACTATATTCTATAGTATACACCTAAGTGTACTATATATTATTATACTCAGTTGATAAAAACACAGTCTTCTTAATATTATAGATTTGAAACTGTGATCACCATGCATTCTAATATAGAAATGTCAACATTAAACATCCCACTAATCTATGTTACTTTCCTGATCGTGATAAACGTCATAGATTTTGAAAATAGTGCAATTCCACTTGTTAATAAACATTGATCTCAAATAAGGTGTGATGTCATATAGTGTAAGATGACATCATATTATATATATATATATATATATATGTATATATATATATATATATATATATATATATATATATATATATATATGTTTGTGTGTGTGTTTATATACTAGTAGTTGATAGCTGTAAATATATATGCATTGTAAGCAGGAATTAATTGATAATTTGCAAACATTATCAATAATAGAATTATTATTAATTAGGAATATCAAAATTAATTAAGAATAGGAAATTAATTAGGAATATTAATTAGGAAATTAATTAGGAATATTAATTAGGAAATTAATTAGGAATATTAATTAGGAAATTAATTAGGAATATAAAAATAGTACACGGATGGGGAACATGTTAAAATATGTACATTAATGTAATAATTATTCCCTCATGTTCTTGAAAACTATTTATATTTTGTAGTTTGTGATATGAAATTAAAAACGTATAAGTTGCAAAATTTCTTTTTCTACAAATTAGAATATGAATCATAAGTATCCCTTACCTTTTTCTTTTATAACTATTAATAATAAATGTCTGTGTCATCAAGACATTTATACTTTATTGGAATATACCATAGATATGGAATTGTTAGAATTATAACTACTATTTAATATGTATAAGAATTTTCTAATAATTTTAATTAATATTATTGTTTCTCGAGATACAACAAATATATAGTTAATATATAATTAATGTAATTACATATACATTACTTTTTATTAAACCAAAACTCTAGTTACGTTATAAGTTACATGCTTTAATGGTAACTTGTAATCTACAATGATATTTACCTAAATTTCCTTTTATAGTTACACAGATTCCGTGAAACCAATTCTTAACAATAGTTTAGCTATTGATTCCACTAAATGTAATCACATGTTTATGTTAGAAATTGTATTATTTGATTAGTTAGTCTAGAAATGGTATTACTTTTTTATTTGGCATACGATAACAGAAAAGTAGAATTATTGTAAAAAATGATATTTATTGCTGGGTATATTGTCAAGTGTCAGTGGATTTGTTTGAAGTTGTTGATAAATATAATTGAGATAATTTTTATTAATGATTTTTTATGTCAACTTTTATTTTATTAATTATTTTTTCTCAATTTCCTAGCTCCGATATTTATATTTTAATTACCAATCACAACTTTAGTATACCTTATTCTTTTGATATTTTAAAAAATCTCAGGTATATATAATCTATTGTAATTCATTGATTTAATTCTCTTTGTATGGTTATTTGTTAATGACTGATAAATAATTAAGCAGTGATTTTTAATTCTTCTAAATATTTGAATATCAAATAACATGAAATACCTGTAAATATAGAAGTACACTATTGAATCAATATTATTGACTACATTAATATAATATAATTGATTATTCATTTTAACCACCGATATATTTCTGATTTTAAGTTAATTTTGTACAAACTATTATTTATCCAATTCAACTTTAATTTCTCTCAACAGTGATTAATATTAAAAGAATGGCGGTGGAATTTCCGATTTGCAATGAATCAAGATCTATTTCCTGTTTCGATGATTTCTTGGAGTTCTACGCAAAAATAGCCAAAGACAATAAAAACACTAGGAAACAATTCCTCGGCTGATCCGAGTAAAAATGGCCACACAGTCGACACATTTAGAATGTTTATTATGTAACAAAAGTTGATAACAACATAAAATATTGTTTGTGTAATGAGGCAAGTGAAAATAAATAATATAAAATTGGTGTTTCTAATCAAACTTGGAATCATTCTGCAAAGAAATTTCGGATTTTAAGTATTTACAATATATCGGATTGTGATTGAGAAATAAATTTTTTTTATTTAATTATTAATTTTCTAATACATCGATATTTAGATATGGATAAATAGTTATTTACATAATACATAATTTAATAACGCATATAATTATAAGATATGAAAAAGAATTAATTAAGAATTAATTATATCATATATTATATCATAATTATATTAATTTGAAAAGTCCATGAAATAATATTAACCTGACTCTCCTGCAAATGAACTTGAGCATAATTATCTAGGGCTTCGTGTATGAATTTGTATTGTGAGATGTTTTGTACCAAGTTACCCCTGGTGGATAAATTATCAAACTTATTATAAAATAATTAATCAAATTGATAAAAGTATATTTTGATGAATTGAATAATGAATAATGAATGCAAGATATTATTTAAATTGTATAATCTTTCAACTATATAACAACTTGTTTAATAATAATTAATTAGTATGAATTAATAATAAAAACAAATACTATAAATATATATGATAATGCAGGTATATATAGGATACATACATTTAATAGTATTTGTAAATCGAATATAACCAGAGATATTTTTGCAACTCAGAAATATCACCAGTTAACACGCGATAAACTGCAAGCAGACGTCGATCTAACCTATCCGTTCGCATTGAACATACGATAGAGAGAATATCTACGGAATGAGTGGCGATGAGTTGTTGAATTCCCATACAGATCGCCATGAAACAGCCGGATCTGCCGATGCCGGCGCTGAATTCAAGTGAATTTGATATCGGTGAGACGAGAGCGTGAAGTTGTGTGAGAAAAAGAAGATGGGTAACGGAAAAAAGTGAAATGATATTTTATAAAGTAATAATTTGAATAGTGAAAGTGAAAACTTTGGTTTTTTGAAGAAAAAATTTATTTTACGAATTTAATTCTATTAATAAATATTAAAACATATTAATCTTTAATTTGGTAAACAGCGATATGTAAAAAATGTGCATTTATAAGTATAAGATAAAATAAATACTAAGATTAGATTTTCAAAATGAGAATTATTTTATAAAATGATTTAATAGAAACATTTTAAAAGCTAAATATAGATTCATTATTTAGCTTTTAATAAATGTCTATTTTAAAATTTAAAACGCTAAATGTAGATTAATTAATTAGCTTTTAATAGATGTCTATTTTATATTGTGATCCTGAGTATCTAATAGTAATAAGAAATTCTTCTCTGTTATCTGACGTGAAATCTAATGTGCCATTCGTTATTTTTCACTGTTTATTTTTTGTTATTTATAGAATAGTATTTTTCATCATATTCAGCATTTTCAGCATTCAGCATTTGAAGGATGATAACTTTTGTTCTACGTGATGGATTATCTTGAAATGTTGTTTAGAATATTGAGTATATTAGATACAGCATTCTTTATATGCATTTATGTTTAACATAATAAATATATTAGAATAATTATGTAATCAAGTTGTAACACAAAAAAGTATAAATTCCTAATATTTCAGAAATTGTCTGTTTTCGGGTAATTTGTCCTAATTTGTCTGTTTTCGGGTAATAATTTGTATATGAAATTTACAAATATTATGCAATATTATTAAACTTTGTAGATAGATGTATCAATCTAATGCACACAAAATTAAATGATTTTACACTAAACTTTAAAAGTTATATAGTATAGCATTCGTATTTGTATCTATTAGCGGGTGATTTGGGCTAAGGTAAATAACCTGTGCTAAATAAAGTTAAAAATAATACAAATCTATAAACACCATGTACTCATGCATGCGTTTTATTTTCTTAATAAATTCTACACATTATGGCATAATAAATAATTGATAATAAATTCATTCACAATTCAACGTTCACAGTTCATCAATAAAGTGACAAAGGGAATGAATCATCGGAAACACCGTGTAAAGATTAAATACAAACTTACACTTCCTCACAATTTATTAAATTCTATTTGCACGAGGAACGAGATATTATCAGAAATTAGTATTATCAAGTTTATAAAGAAAATACAATTATAATATATTTTCAATATAAATATAATGAATTCTCATTTTTGATGTAGAGTGAGATTGAGTGAGTGAGAGTGAGAGTGAAAATGAGTGGACAAACCTGCAGTGGACAATAATGGGACCCTTGGACAACTTTCGGTCAATTTCGACTTCCCCTACACACTGGAGAATGTCTTCGCAAGTTTTGGGAACTCCGTGATCTGGCCAGGAAGTGTACCAATAGTGCTTGAGTTTGTGTTGGGTGTTGCGGGCATCCTGATGGGGTAGAGTGGGGGGGGGGGGGGTAGAGTGGGGGGTTTGTAGGGGGTAGAGTGGGGGTAGAGTGGGGGGTAGAGTGGGGGGTAGAGTGGGGGGTAGTGAGGGGTAGAGTGAGGGGTAGGGTGAGGGGTAGAGTGAGGGTAGAGTGAGGGGTAGAGTTAGGGATAGAGTGAGGGGTAGAGTTAGGGGTAGGGTGAGGGGTAGAGTGGGGGTAGAGTGGGGGTAGAGTGGGGGTAGAGTGGGGGGTAGAGTGAGGGGTAGAGTGAGGGGTAGAGTGGGGGGTAGAGTGGGGGGTAGAGTGAGGGGTAGAGTGAGGGGTAGTGTGGGGGGGTAGAGTGAGGGGTAGAGTGGGGGGTATGTAGGGGGTAGAGTGAGGGGTAGAGTTAGGGGTAGAGTTAGGGGTAGAGTGAGGGGTAGAGTGGGGGTAGAGTGAGGGGGTAGAGTGAGGGTAGAGTGAGGGGTAGAGTGAGGTGTAGAGTGAGGGGTAGAGTGGGGGTAGAGTGGGGGGTAGAGTGGGGGGTAGAGTGGGGGGTAGAGTGGGGGGTAGAGTGGGGGGTAGAGTGGGGGGTAGAGTGGGGGGTAGAGTGGGGGGTAGAGTGGGGGGTAGAGTGGGGGGTAGAGTGGGGGTAGAGTGGGGGTAGAGTGGGGGGTAGAGTGGGGGTAGAGTGGGGGGTAGAGTGGGGGGTAGAGTGGGGGGTAGAGTGAGGGGTAGAGTGAGGGGTAGAGTGAGGGGTAGAGTGAGGGGTAGAGTGAGGGGTAGAGTGAGGGGTAGAGTGAGGGGTAGAGTGAGGGGTAGAGTGAGGGGTAGAGTGAGGGGTAGAGTGAGGTGTAGAGTGAGGGGTAGAGTGGGGGTAGAGTGAGGGGGTAGAGTGAGGGTAGAGTGAGGGTAGAGTGAGGGGTAGAGTGGGGGTAGAGTGAGGGGTAGAGTGGGGGGTAGAGTGGGTGGTAGAGTTAGGGGTAGAGTGAGGGTAGAGTGAGGGGGGATATGTAGGGGGATATGTAGGGGTAGAGTGGGGGGTAGAGTGGGGGGTAGAGTGGGGGGTAGAGTGGGGGGTAGAGTGGGGGGTAGAGTGAGGGGGGATATGTAGGGGGATATGTAGGGGTAGAGTGAGGAGTAGAGTGGGGGGTAGAGTGAGGAGTAGAGTGAGGGTAGAGTAGGGTAGGGCAATTAGGGTAATGTGAGAATTGGCAGATAGGCGAGAGGACGCGGGGTTGATGGAGAGATGGGGAACGGGTGGGTGGTATGCGGGTGAAGTCGGGGTGGAGGGGAGTATCAACACCAAAACTGACCGTCATGAGTATTGTACGTATCGTGTAGCTTGACCGCTCAATCACATTTTCCACTCTGATGTTATACTCGCCAAATTGACCGGAAGCTTGTGAACAGCAAGGAAGGTAGTCGGCGCACTTGCACTGATAATGAGAATACTTTGTTAGGCAACAGAACCATAGATATAGTATTCGAGTGAAATGTTATTATCAAATGTATAAACCGCATATGAGCTGTAGAGTTATGTAATAAAAACTCTATTATCTGTGAATACATGTGGTGACGCCACCCGTAACCTCACCGCAAATAGACGCAAAGGGGGTCAGGGATAGGGCAGTGTAGGACGGCGTACACTTTAACCTCTGACCTGGTTATTTTCGACGAGTTTCGTGATCATGACAACAACTGGACACTTGTCACTCCAAACCATACGCCACATGTCATTGACGGTGCTACATATTGGACCCTGCGTAGCGATATACACCTTCTCTCTACCCGTCATGTCCTGAGGTGTGGGGTTTGGTTACGGCGTTTAGATGTAGGGTTGAGCAGTGGCGTTTAGCTATGGGGTTGAGATGCGGAGATCAGAAATGGGGTTGAGATGCGGAGATTAGAAATGGGGTTGAAGAGTGGGGTTTAGAAAAGGGGCTGAAGAGTGGAGTTTAGTTATGGGATTGAGGTGTGAGGTTGAAGTATGGGATTGAGGTGTGGGGTTGAAGTATGGGCTTGAAGTATGGGGTTGAGGTGTGGGGTTAAGATGCGGAGTTTAGAAATGGGGTTGAAGAGTGGGATTTAGAAAAGGGGTTGAAGAGTGGGGTTTAGTTATGGGGTTGAAGAGTGGGGTTTAGTTATGGGGTTGAGGTGTGGGGTTGAAGTATGGGGTTGAAGTGTGGGGTTGAGATGCGTAGTTTAGATATGTGGTTGAAGAGTGTGGTTTAGTTATGGGGTTGAAGTGTGGGGTTGAGGTATGGGGGTTGAAGTGTAGGGTACATATACAGATAGATTGTTGAATTCGTAACATTTTGATTACTCAGTATTCACTGCTGGTTTACTGGGCGGCTTTCTATCTTATTCGATGATTTACTGGCGATGATGTAAGCTTTAGGATTTCAGATTACTCGAGCGAATGTTAAATTAGTGACTCCGCACAAAGTTATGCAATATAAGGTAACGCAGGATATAGTAACAAAGAAGATAGTAATACCGGATATAGTAACACAGGAGAGAGTAACACTGACAATAGTAAAACTGGATATAGTATAACTGGATATAGTAATAACACAGGATATAGTAATATTGGATATAGTAACATTGATAATATTAATACTGGATGTAGTGACACAGAAGATAATAACACTAGATATAGTAATACTTGAAATAGTAACACAGGATATAGTAATATTGGATATAGTAATAATACAAGAGATAGTAATACTGGATATAGTAAAGCAGAATATAGTAATACTAGATATAGTAACGCAGGATATAGTAATACTAGATATAGTAATAGTTGAAATAGTAACACAGGATATAGTAATATTGGATATAGTAATAATACAAGAGATAGTAATACTGGATATAGTAACGCAGGATATAGTAATACTAGATATAGTAACGCAGGAGATAATAATACTAGATATAGTAATACTTGAAATTGTAACACAGGATATAGTAATATTGGATATAGTAATAATACAAGAGATAGTAATACTGGATATAATAATACAAGAGTAATACTGGATATAATAACGCAGGATATAGTAATACTGGATACAGTAACGTAGGAGATAATAATACTAGATATAGTAATACTTGAAATAGTAACACAGGATATAGTTATAATATATAGTAACATTGGATATAGTAACACAGGCAATAGTAAACAAACCCGAATGTAATTTGCATTGATATATGTTGAGCCTTCTTTCGTAGAGTATATAGAGTCCGGTAGCACCACTCTACTGTGTTTATCTGGGGGGGGGAGGGGGTATGGTTAGAGGCGTGTCTACAGGTGTGCCTAGGAGATTGTATATGGCCATGTCTAGTGGTGTGTTAATAGGTTTCAAATTGAGTTTCGTAAAATCATTTAGTTTGAAGTTTTGAGTTAGTAGAGTAGTGAGAGGTTTGGTGTTTGTATAGGACTGCAGGGACGTGTCCTGTGGGCGTGTCCTAGGACAATGGCACACTAACTGGGTAAAACCTCGCTGTATCTGTTCTTGTTGTAGTATCCCTCGATGTCGAGGTCGTAAACTGCATTGGTCTGTATCTTCTGAAGGGTGTTCAGAAGGAATATTTAGTGGGGGCTCAAAGTAGAGGGAGTAGCGGTAGCAGAGGTATTGTCAGTGGGGGTAATAATTGTAGGGAAGATATTAGTAGGGTTAATAGTAGTAGTGGGCAGTTGTGGTACTTCTAATGTAGTGCTCCGAATGATAGATTTGTAAGATACAACAATAGTTAGTTTGCGAAGCAGTCGATGAACGCAGATTGCAGAGTTTTCTTAATTTACGAGCAAACGATTGCGAAGGACTCGAAAACGAAAATATTAGAGACTTGAATTTTGTCGGAGCTAGCGTCCCAAAAAAGTCAAGTTGTTTACTTCGAAG
>OZ038316.1:28305338-28310338 GCA_964035775.1 Osedax frankpressi
AGAGAGAGAGAGAGAGAGATTGCCTATGTATCCCGGGAATTGATCTCTAAAAACAAAGAATTTACTGATAGCAAATCATCAATGGAAATATTGCTGTAGTGGTGGCGGAGATGTGGGGTTCTTTGGGGGTGAGATTAAGTGGAGCTAAATAGGAACATTCGTGTTATATAAATATAGTTTCAAGTCGCATGGGAGCTTGAATAAGTGACTCCGGGACGAAAACGTATTAGTTATGAGGTTTTAATAGCGTATTATTTGAGGTGTGGAGAGGGGAGTATGGTGGCGTATGGGGTCCGCATATGGTTTGATATGGGGCTGGGCATATGTTGTGATATAAGATGAGGAATGGCATGGGACTGAGTGTATTTTACTAATCGACAACTAACCTACGTACGAAACACGAGCATGGCATGTTCAGCCGACTGTTGAGTAGAAGTTACCGAAGAGGACGCTACTGAGGACGCTACTGGGGACGCTACTGGGGACGCTACTGGGGACGTTACTGAGGGCGCTACTGGGGCCGTTACTAAGGGCGCTACTGAGGACGCTACTGAGGACGCTACTGAGGACGCTACCGATATAACTATTGTTCACAATGCGTTAGTGCCTTACTATCTGTGTCGTCGTTGTCGTTTGCGTGTGCGGACGAAACAGCTAGACGCGAACTACTCGTAATTCAATCTGTCTGACTCATACACAGATAGATAATCTGCTACGTCTAGATCTTAGTGAATATATAGGGGAAATTAGAGCGAGACGGACACGGGGAAAGGGTAAACGAGAGTGAGTGCGTATATATATGTGTGTGTGTGTGTGTGTGTATGTATTTATACGAGCGCGTATGTGAATGTATATATGAGTTTGTATATTTATGTATGTGTGTGTTTGTACGCGCGCGCGTATATATGTGTATTGAATCGTAGTAGATTAGTACTACAATATGGCGTGATTACGTAACGATCGGGGAATGGGAGCAGTGGGCGAGTACTCAACTGACTAGGAGGTGTGAGTGATAAATGACCCACGAGAGAGAGAGAGAGAGAGAGAGAGAGGGGCGGGGAGAGCGCGCGAGAAATAGCGAGATTGCGTGCGTCGTGAGTAACGAGATGGGTCAATGGCGGAGCGTGTAAATAAACAATAAGCTATTGGATCACTGAAAACGATAGAGCGCGACCACTGAATCAAACAAGTGCATTTAGTTAGAATGATTTCTAATGACGAGCCCAAATGTTGTTATTGTTGATATTTAAATATATTAATGTATCGACCAATCAGGGAGTAATGCTGCTATTGGTGGGCGTGGTGATCGTATTTCGAGGGGGGTACAGATAGGTTAATGATGAATATAGCTTTTGGTGATACTAAGATGGAGATTTAGCAATAACAGGGTGGATGATTAGGCAGTTTTACAAGTTTTAATTAATATTATGATGACTAAGCTGGTTTAACAGATTAATATTATGATGAGTAGCGAATGAAGTTTGAGTGTGGTAGTGAGTGTGTGTGTGTGTGTGTGTGTGTGTGTGTGTGTGTGTGTGTGTGGTGAGTGAGGAGTGAGGAGTGAGTGAGGCGTGTGTGAGGCGTGAGTGAGGCATGAGTGAGGCATGTGTGAGGAGTGAGTGAGGAGTGTGTGAGGCGTGTGTGAGGAGTGAGTGAGGAGTGAGTGAGTGGAGTGTGTGAGGAGTGAGTGAGGAGTGTGTGAGGCGTGTGTGAGGAGTGAGTGAGGAGTGTGTGAGGCGTGTGTGAGGTGTGTGTGAGGCGTGTGTGAGGCGTGTGTGAGGAGTGAGTGAGGAGTGAGTGAGTGGAGTGTGTGAGGAGTGAGTGAGGAGTGAGTGAGGAGTGAGTGAGTGGTGTGTGTGAGGCGTGTGTGAGGCATGTGTGATGAGTGAGTGAGGAGTGTGTGAGGCGTGTGTGAGGAGTGAGTGAGGAGTGAGTGAGGAGTGAGTGAGGAGTGAGTGAGTGGAGTGTGTGAGGCGTGTGTGAGTCATGTGTGAGGAGTGAGTGAGGAGTGAGTGAGTGGAGTGTGTGAGGAGTGAGTGAGGAGTGAGTGAGGAGTGAGTGAGGAGTGAGTGAGTGGAGTGTGTGAGGCGTGTGTGAGTCATGTGTGAGGAGTGAGTGAGGAGTGAGTGAGTGGAGTGTGTGAGGCGTGTGTGAGGAGTGAGTGAGGAGTGAGTGAATGGAGTGTGTGAGGAGTGAGTGAGGAGTTAGTAAGTGGAGTGAGTGAGGTGAGGAGTGAGTGAGTGGAGTGTGTGAGGTGTGTGTGAGGCGTGTGAGTGGAGTGTGTGAGGCGTGTGTGAGGTATGTGTGAGGAGTGAGTGAGTGGAGTGTGTGAGGCGTGTGTAAGGAGTGAGTGAGGTGTTAATGTGGTGTTGAATGAGATGGGGTGGGCTAGTTTCTGTTAGATCCAGTGGAGCCGCCCATTACAGCTGGCATTAACATTAACGTCCATTAACATCTATTTATTTAAAACAGCGTTTTAGAAGTTCAATCTTTAATACGGTCAATTAGCTTAAATACGAGCCAATAGAAGACAATAGAAGACAATAGGAGAAAACAGGACACCTTTAGGACCCTATGCACTGGTGACATTTCATTAAATTAAGACTGGCTACATTACTATAAATACTCAAAATATGGTATTAATATGGCATTAATAAGGCAGCTTATATCTCAATGGTAGTCTCAGAGACCATATACACTCACTATAGGCTATAGGCTATAGGGTATAGGGTGTAAGGCATTGTCAAGTACGTAGATACATGATTTCAGAGAATATCTGAATATTTGAAATTCGGTTAAAAAACTTATTTATTTTAAATTCTACATTTAAAGAAAAGAAAGAAATTCTCTATAATATAATTATTAACTTGATATAAAACATATTTCTCATTTTTAAATATAAATATTATTGTTTAAAAATATATTTATATATATACATATATATATATATATATATACATATATATATATATATATATATATATATATGTATACATATATATATATATATATATATACATATACATATATATATATATAACTACCATTTTTTTACATTCCTATTGATAAAAAAAATATAAATATAATAAAATATTCTTATTATTTGTTATGTAAAATATGTATTGATTTCTGACGTAACATTATGTAATAAACTGTTAATCTCACTCCGGGGACAGATAGATATATACTGAGTTATGAATTATGAATGATACAATATAGCCACAAATAAACCTAGCATATACAGTAGCTAATTAGCAAATGATGTAATAAATTAACATCTATTATATAATCGATGTTAGTTAAAAATAGTAAATATATTCCGAAGATGAAATGGTTGATGATGAATTAAAAGTAGTAGGGCGGGATAGCGATTGGTTCGCGTGACCTCCGAAGTGACCTCCGAAGAGGTTCAGGGGTCGATTTCGACGCTGACCTTTCAGGGATGATTGGAGTTGCAGGATTATCGGAGTCGCTGCGTTTGCACAGCTTCAGTTTATGACATTTCTGACGTCTATGTCTCCGTACCATACAGATCATCTACGGGAGTGGGAAGTAGAGTTACCGTAGTAGGAGTGGGGTAGGGGGTGTAGTGGGGGGGGGGGTGTAGTGGGGGGTGTAGTGGGGGTGTAGTGGGGGGTGTAGAGGTGACTGGCTAGGGGGAACTGTCAGTAGGGCAATGATGATGGATACACGTATACAGTAGAGGGAGAGAGAGGAGAGGAAGAGAGGGAGAGGGAGAGGGTGAGGGAGAGGGAGAGGGAGAGGGAGAGGGAGAGGGAGAGGGAGAGGGAGAGGGAGAGGGAGAGGGAGAGGGAGAGGGAGAGGGAGAGGGAGAGGGAGAGGGAGAGGGAGAGGGAGAGGGAGAGGGAGAGGGAGAGGGAGAGGGAGAGGGAGAGGGAGAGGGAGAGGGAGAGGGAGAGGGTGAGGGAGATGGAGGGGGTATAATGGGTAGGCTAGGTACTACTATCCACTATAGACAGGAGTAAGATAAGGGAGGAGAGGGAGAGGGAGAGGGTGAGGGAGGAGAGGGAGAGGGAAGGGAGGAGAGGGAGGGGGAGATGGAGAAGGAGAGGGAAGGGAGGAGAGGAAGAGGTTGAGGGTGAGGGAGGAGAGGGAGAGGCAGAAGGGGGAGAGGGTGAGGGAGATGGAGAGGGAGTTGGAGAGGGAGGGGGAGAGGGATAGGGAGAGGGTGAGGGTGAGGTAGTGGGAGATGGAGAAGGAGAGGGAAGGGAGGAGAGGAAGAGGAAGAGGGTGAGGGAGGAGAGGGAGAGGCAGGAGAGGGTGAGGGAGGAGGGGGAGAGGGAAAGGAAGGAGAGGGAGATGGAGAGAGAGATTGGGAGAGGGAACGGAGGAGAGGGAGATGGAGAGGGAGGGGAAGAGGGAGGGGAAGAGGGAAGGGAGGAGAGGGAGAGGAATAGGGTGAGGGAGGAGAGGGAGAGTCAGGAGAGGGTGAGGGAGGAGGGAGGAAGGGGTATAAGGGGTAGGCTAGGTACTACTAACCACTATAAACAGGAGTAGGATGAGGCATGATACTGTAACTATCAATACTTGGTGGTGTGTAATAAAACTGTAGACGTCTACTGGCATCTATTAGAGGGGATTAGGAGTTAGGGGAGGTTAGCGTGGATTTAGGGCAAATTAAGGGATAGTAAGGGTTAGGGAGAGGTTATGGTGGATGTAGGGGGAATTAGGGGATAATAGGAGTTAGAGTAAGGTTATGGTCAATTTAGGTGGTATAATAGGTGTTATGATGAGGCTATGGTGCTTTTAGAGAGGATCAAGGGTTAGGGTGAGGTTTTGGTGAGGTTAGAGTGCAATAGTGGGATTAGGCTCAAGATGAAGTTCATGGAGAGGGTTCGAGTTGGATACGGAGAAAAGTTAGCAGGGCCCTGCGTTGGTTGAAATGGATGCAGAGAGGGTTCGTCGTGCTCTTATTTATTAATTAGGTTCAGGGGTTAGCGGGGTTCTAGGGTTAGCGTGCTCTCGAGGATTAGCGGGGT
>OZ038316.1:28315338-28342838 GCA_964035775.1 Osedax frankpressi
TAGTTACCTAGTTACTTATTCACTTAAGTATCTAGTTACTTATTCACTTAGTTACCTAGTTACTTATTCACGTAGTTACCTAGTTACTTATTCACGTAGTTACCTAATTACTTATTCACGTAGTATCCTAGTTACTTATTCACTTAGTTACCTAGTTACTTATTCATGTAGTTATCTAGTTACTTATTCACTTAGTTACCTAGTTACTTATTCACGTAGTTAACTAGTTACTTATTCACGTAGTTACCTAGTTACTTATTCACGTAGTTACCTAGTTACTTATTCACGTAGATACCTAGTTACTTATTCACTTAGTTACCTAGTTACTTATTCACGTAGTTATCTAGTTACTTATTCACTTAGTTACCTAGTTACTTATTCACGTAGTTATCTAGTTACTTATTCACGTAGTTACCTAGTTACTTATTCACGTAGTTACCTAATTACTTATTCACGTAGTTACCTAGTTACTTATTCACTTAGTTACCTAGTTACTTATTCATGTAGTTACCTAGTTACTTATTCACTTAGTTACCTAGTTACTTATTCACTTAGTTACCTAATTACTTATTTACATAGTTACCTAGTTACTTATTCACTTAGTTACCTAGTTACTTATTCACTTAGTTATCTAGTTACTTATTCACTTAGTTACCTAGTTACTTATTCACTTAGTTATCTAGTTAGTTATTCACTTAGGTACCTAGTTACTTATTCACGTAGTTACCTAGTTACTTATTCACTTAGTAGCTTAATCACTTAGTTACTTAGTTACCTAGTTACTTATTCATTTAGTAGTTTAATCAATTAGTTACTCATGTAACTCATGTAACTCACCTTTATGTCAAAGGTATCAAATAAGTATCAAATATCATTTTTCAAATGAGAACAATTAGTTTAATAATATCACACTGTATACATAAAAAATGAACTTTTAAAATTATATAGGATATAGAAAATTGTATGTAAAAAATATTCGATATCGAAATATCAACCACACAAAATAAGGATGCAGAATGTAAATAAAATAGGATATGTGTAAATAAAACATATTTGTAAATAGGATATCTTTGTAATTATGATGTATTGCTTGCGATATTAGTATTAATGCAGTATGTAGAAAACATAATGATGAGTGAATTCATGGTTATATTTAGTTACAACAATTGAATTAGTATTCTTTAATATGTAACTAAGTAATCGAATAAATGTGACTTAATAAATTACATCTTAATTAAATATGACCACTAAATTAAGTAGAATATAAAAATACAATGATGTAGGTTTTGAAGAATCACATTTTCTTGAAAATATTGCATAAATATCATAATTTGTTCCTAATCAACTTTCAAAACTAAATCACAAATTGTACCTTAAACTATTGTACCTTAAACTATTGTACCTTAAACTATTGTACCTTAAACTATTGTACCTTAAACTATTGTACCTTAAACTATTGTATCCCCATCCTCGAATACCACCCACACTCAGTTCCTTCGCGATTGGTTGCAAACACATCTCCGTTGCCAAGTAAGGCTAAGAATCCTCGTCGTCGCCGTTGTTCCGAAGAGTCACAGCGGACAGAAGAGGTGTCCACTCGACTGTCGAATTGCGACAGTCGCGCCAGCCGTCACTTTGACGCCCAATTCCTATCCTACGACATCATCGCGTAGAACCAACACTCAAACCCCGCGTAGAACCAACGCTCAAACCCCGCGTAGAACCAACACTCAAACCCCGCGTAGAACCAACGCTCAAACCCCGCGTAGAACCAACGCTCAAACCCCGCGTAGAACCAACGCTCAAACCCCGCGTAGAACCAACGCTCAAACCCCGCGTAGAACCAACGCTCAAACCCCGCGTAGAACCAACGCTCAAACCCCGCGTAGAACCAATGCTCAAACCCCGCGTAGAACCAACACTCAAACCCCGCGTCCACCCACCGGAGTTGGTTCGCAGGGTTAACACGCCAATAACTCCGGCCGAACTAAACTCGACGGCCTACGCCTCGATACTTCTCGTATACGTTTCAACTCGACTACCGTTACCATGACTACCAAAGGAATCGCGTCTCGTCGTTTTCACCGCGAATAACGCGACTACTTCACTTGTATTCGTTCCTCCGCACGGCTAAAGTAAATTGCCTGGATTCGCGGACTTAGTAACGCTAAATTACCCCCGACCGTACTCGTTAAATAACATATTGACCACCTTCACACGTTAGCCTATTAATCTGTTGGTGCAGCTCTCGACCTCGATAAGGGGTTCGAGTTCGAGGGTATTCGGTTGCATAAGTCAGCAATACGCCCACCGCAGACGGTGGCTACTCACCAGGGCAGTCCTACTCACCAGGGCAGTCCTACTCACCAGGGCAGTCCTACTCACCAGGGCAGTCCTACTCACCAGGGCAGTCCTACTCACCAGGGCAGTCCTACTCACCAGGGCAGTCCTACTCAGCGAATACAATAGGTATTGTTAACTCTAACAATTACTATACGAACGAAGTATGTTAATTATGATCCGGTGTTTGATTAACGTTCATCTCAAAGGTATAGCGTTACTCAAAAGTATAGAGTGTTACTGTATCAATTGTGCCTACCGAATACTGGCTCAGATAGAAAGGATTTACTTAACCTAGATGTGTCTACGTCTACGTCTGTGTCTACGTCTGATAAAATGTAATTTATATTAATAGATATCATATATACAAGAGATACCTGTATGCAGATTGAACCCGAAGGTATGTGTATAAACTTAATAAATTACAGTGTAAACAATTCACGTTATACACACAATCCTATATGACCTTCTCGTTACAATATCTATTATAACAATATATCTACAATGACCTTAGTGGTGTATCTAATTATAGATTATTACAAATATCTACATACATGTGTATTATGCAATATGAATGAAATTCTATACTGGAAAACTTAAATAAATAATAATGATGTACTATGATTCAGAATAAATGGAACTATTTTTTATTAATATTTAATCTTAATATTTAATCTATTTGATTAAATCAATTTTGACTAAATCGGATTTGATAATTTATACATATATATATATATATATGTGTACATATATATAAAGTATGTACTATATATTAATATACATTTATGATAAAACAAATCAAATTTAATACAACATAATCAAAAAAACATTATGTATTGTATTTGTTGTATTATTTTGTATATATTAGGTGGAATGTTTTCATTTCATAACAAGAAATTTGGTGAAGTGAAACATATTACTACCAATAGATAGCCCAAAATCTCTTCTAAATCACTCTTGGTTAAAGTATTCTGGTTTTAACAAGAGCCGGCGAATTAATTCACAACTTCTATATTTTATTAAGACAAATTTTTTAGTCAGTTGGCAGTTAATATCTTAGCCAATACGCAAACAAAGAATTTAATAGAAATATTTAGTTACAACTTACTAAGTGATAGCCATATTATCGTAGTAACTATGGTATTTTTTGGCAAAATTTATTCTAGTTATTTTAAATTATATTTCTAAATAAGCAATCCTGTATTAATATTATAGTTTAAAAATATTTAAACAATAATAATTGTTATACATAAGTTTATGTATATAATAATTAAGTGTTTTTATAAATTAACACAACATCTAGATAATGAATTCATATCACAAATATCTATGATAAGATACTTTGAATAGAAATGATTAAGAAAATTGTTATGAATATTTATAAAATAATATATTATTATATGCTATTGTAACTTAATGCATGTTAATGAATTGTATTAATATTAATTTAATATATTAATTATTAATGATAATATTTTAGTATTATTATATAATATAAACTATATATACTATATTATATAGTATATAGGTTATATACTATATAGTAATATATATCATGCATATAATAAATGATATGTATTATAATATATAAATTATATTTACATAGACATTATTTTAATAATCCTAAATATATGTCAGGCTATACTTGAATTAAAAAAATCACACCAATATTTTAGTAACAAATTCTATTGAAAAATAGAAATGTGTGAAACATTGGTGAATGAAAATTCATTCATGAATTAATAAATCAATAGTAAAACAGATTGTTAAAATAAATGAGATTTCTAATATAGTAAAAACCTTTACGCGAATTTCATTTTAAAGTGGTATGTTATATATAATATCGTAAACATGTATTCATCGTAAATATGAAATGCATAGTAAAATATATAAAATTGTGCATACAAATGAATTATAAAACTTTATTGACATCTAATGTCTTAATAAATTATAAATAAGTGCGCACCTGATTCCATAAAAGTTGATTGTATAATATAAATTCTTCGATATAAATAATAATATACGAACTAAAAATATATATACACTAATGTTATAAATATAAAAAATAGCTAAGTTTAAATATAAAAATGTTTAAAATATTAAAATTAGGTTTATTAAGGTTCAAAGGTCATTCATTTGACATATTAAATATTATTTAATTTTAACACATTTTTCAAATCTCATATAATATAATTTTAAATAAGAAATTTTTATTTCAATACCTGGAATATAATCAATGTTAATAATAAACTAATACAAGCAAATTATAATTTAATTTCGCTACTATCTATAAAAATATATAGCTTACATTATATATGCTTATTTAAATTATAATAAGCTAATAAATTAATTCACACCGAGTCATTGGAAAACTATTTATTACATCAGTTAATAAATCATTTAATATTAAACAATGATGTAATATCTATATATAGTGTAATATGAATTGGATTAAGCATGGATTCCTTTAGCTTATTCTTATAGCTGAAGCCCAGGGATCAAATTGATAATTCAACATCAATTTTAAAATATATCTATTTATAATTAATGATTACATATATATTCTAATTATATGTAATCATTATAAGATTAATATATTATATGATATAAATCTATCATATATTTAGAATCTAATCTTGTTTTTATAAATTATAATTTAAATACAATATTTAGGTTACATGTTATTGATTATTTAATTATTAGTATTTATGTAAATATTTCATTTAACTAAACCACTATAAAATTATTTATATAATTCAGCAATCGTTTTATAAAAAATAGTAATTTTATATGAAATATAATTTTATTATACAGTATATGTTATTAATTTATTTAACATATTTATATATAACAATAAATAGATATATTTCTAAATTATTTAGTAAATAGACCAACGTATTTACGCTGCACGGATTCTTTCATCGGGATGTTAATGGGCATTCGCATATCTCCGGAATCAAATGAAACTGTAATTTAACTATTGATAGGATTTATACCACGCAATTATTTCCCGTAGGTGTAATGACACACCCATACAGTAGCTCTTTATGCTCTTCATATCGCCTTTCGATAATTACAACGTGAAACCTTATACTTCAAATGATGTCCTTATTAATGTCCTTATCGAACTCATTGTAAGTTGTAGGAGTATAGTAAATATTACCTCGACAGAACTATTTAATTAATAATAGATTTCATCCCACACAGAAAATATATTAATATTTTTGTCTACGGAATGGCTTCGATTAAATCAATCTCGTCTGCAGTGACCGTTGAGGTTTGAATGTCTTTTTTTGTAAATATCATTATAGACTATGTAGATATTATTATAATCTATGTAGATATCATTATAGTCTGTAGATATTATTATAATCTATGTAGATATCATTATAGTCTATGTAGATATTATTATAATCTATGTAGATATCATTATAGTCTATTTAGATATCATTATAATCTATGTAGATATCATTATAATCTATGTAGATATCATTATAATCTGTGTAGATATCATTATAATCTGTGTAGATATTATTATAATCTATGTAGATATCATTATAGTCTATTTAGATATCATTATAATCTATGTAGATATCATTATAATCTATGTAGATATCATTATAATCTATGTAGATATCATTATAATCTGTGTAGATATCATTATAATCTGTGTAGATATCATTATAATCTATGTAGATATCATTATAATCTGTGTAGATATCATTATAATCTATGTAGATATCATCATGTATTGCATATCATGCAGTGTCCATCCTTTGACTGAGTTTCCAACGAACTGAATTATATAATTATTTTATAAATAGTTTAAAATGAAACACACAGCTGTTATTCTATAATAATTCTCATCATGAGGCTACTATTTATTGGGTCGACTTTGAAGGATTCTTGCAGAAATACGCCCGTTTAAAGCCCCGAAAGAGGTTAGAGGTCGTATATGCGGGGTTTGAAATGCAAAGTTTAAGATCCGTGTCACAAGATATTAAGACTATTGCTTCTTAAGAGATGTCTTATCAGATATACCACTACGCAGCCAATGTTAACTAAAGAGTGAATAACTACTACCACCTAGCATTTGTCAGCTAATAGGAGTAGAGTACCACTTATGGTTAAAGTATTAGTGAATAACTCGTAACTACATCCTACCAACCCTCTTGCTGCGTACTTAGCCTCGCACTACTTTATGCCCCATTTCGCCCTGCGTAAACCCCGCTGTAGCCCCTCTCCACCTCACCTCAGCGTAGCTATCAACTCATTTGAGACACATCCCTGGATGGCAGCCTCCGTGGAATGTCGACGTCTGCTAACGCTGAATAAACAAGATTATTTGGTTGCTCAACGACGTAATGCAACTGAAAAACGAAATCACATTGTGATAGGGTTCAAGAGTTAGTTTGTATATGTTGCTAAGATACACTTCATCTCACACCCCACTCCCCCCCCCCACATCCCCCTGCTGCATCTCACACTCCACTCCCCCCCCACATCCTCCCACTGACTCTCACACTCCACTCCCCCCCACATCATCCCACTACCTCTCACACTCCACTCCCCCCCCCACATCCCCCTGCTGCATCTCACACTCCACTCCCCCCCCACATCCTCCCACTGACTCTCACACTCCACTCCCCCCCCCCCCACATCCCCCTGCTGCATCTCACACTCCACTCCCCCCATATCCTCCTGCTGCATCTCACACTCCACTCCCCCCACATCCTCCCGCTGCCTCTCACACTCCACTCCCCCCCCACATCCTCCCACTGACTCTCACACTCCACTCCCCCCACATCATCCCACTACCTCTCACACTCCACTCCCCCCCCCACATCCCCCTGCTGCATCTCACACTCCACTCCCCCCCCACATCCTCCCACTGACTCTCACACTCCACTCCCCCCCCCACATCCCCCTGCTGCATCTCACACTCCACTCCCCCCATATCCTCCTGCTGCCTCTCACACTCCACTCCCCTGCTGCATCTCACACTCCACTCCCCCCACATCCTCCCGCTGCCTCTCACACTCCACTCCCCCCCCACATCCTCCCACTGACTCTCACACTCCACTCCCCCCACATCCTCCCGCTGCCTCTCACACTCCACTCCCCCCACATCCTCCTGCTGACTCTCACACTCCACTCCCCCCACATCCTCCCGCTGCCTCTCACACTCCACTCCCCCCCCTGCCTCTCACACTCCACTTCCCTGCTGCCTCTCACACTCCACTCCACCCCCACATCCTCCCCCTGCCTCTCACACTCCACTTCCCTGCTGCCTCTCACACTCCACTCCACCCCCACATCCTCCCCCTGCCTCTCACACTCCACTCCCCTGCTGCCTCTCACACTCCACTCCACCCCCACATCCTCCCCCTGCCTCTCACACTCCACTTCCCTGCTGCCTCTCACACTCCACTCCACCCCCACATCCTCCCCCTGCCTCTCACACTCCACTCCCCTGCTGCCTCTCACACTCCACTCCACCCCCACATCCTCCCCTGCTGCCTCTCACACTCCACTCCACCCCCACATCCTCCCCCTGCCTCTCACACTCCACTCCCCTGCTGCCTCTCATACTCCACTCCACCCCCACATCCTCCCCCTGCCTCTCACACTCCACTTTCCCCCACATCCCCCTGTCTCTCACACTACACTCCCCCCACATCCTCCCCCTGCCTCTCACACTCCACTCCACCCCACATCCTCCCCCTGCCTCTCACACTCCACTCCTCCCCACATCCCCCCTGTCTCTCACACTACACTCCCCCCACATCCTCCCATTGCCTCGCACACTCCACTCCACCCCCACATCCTCCCCCTGCCTCTCACACTCCACTTCCCTGCTGCCTTTCACACTCCACTCCACCCCCACATCCTCCCCCTGCCTCTCACACTCCACTTCCCTGCTGCCTCTCACACTCCACTCCACCCCCACATCCTCCCCCTGCCTCTCACACTCCACTCCCCTGCTGCCTCTCACACTCCACTCCACCCCCACATCCTCCCCCTGCCTCTCACACTCCACTCCACCCCCACATCCTCCCCCTGCCTCTCACACTCCACTCCCCTGCTGCCTCTCATACTCCACTCCACCCCCACATCCTCCCCCTGCCTCTCACACTCCACTCCCCCCACATCCCCCCACTGCCTCTCACACTCTACTCCCCCCACATCCCCTGCCCCTTACACTCCACTCCCCAAATCCTCCCGCTGCCTCTCACACTCCACTCTCCCCACATCATCCCCCTGTCTCTCACACTACACGCCCCCCACATCCTCCCCCTGCCTCTCACACTCCACTCCCCCCCACATCCCACCTGTCTCTCACACTCCACTCCCCCCACATCCTCCCCCTGCCTCTCACACTCCACTCCCCCCATATCCTTCTACTACCTTTCACACTCCACTCTCTCCACATCTTCCCCCTGCCTCTCACACTCCACTCCCCCCCACATCCTCCCCCTGCCTCTCACACTCCACTCCCCCCACATCCCCCCGCTGCCTCTCACACTCTACTCCCCCCCACATCCCCCCTGCCTTTCACACTCCACTCCTCCCACATCCTCCCCCTGCCTCTCACACTACACTCCCCCACATCCTCCCCCTGCCTCTCATACTCCACTCCCCCCACATCCTCCCGCTGCCTCTCACACTCCACTCCCCTGCTGCCTCTCACACTCCACTCCACCCCCACATCCTCCCCCTGCCTCTCACACTCCACTCCACTCCCACATCCTCCCCCTGCCTCTCACACTCCACTCCCCTGCTGCCTCTCACACTCCACTCCACCCCCACATCCTCCCCCTGCCTCTCACACTCCACTCCCCCCCACATCCTCCTGCTGACTCTCACACTCCACTCCCCCCACATCCACCCGCTGCCTCTCATACTCCACTCCCCCCACACCCCCCTGCTGCCTTTCACACTCCACTCCCCCCCCCACATCCTCCTGCTGACTCTCACACTCCACTCCCCCCACATCCTCCCGCTGCCTCTCTCATTCCACTCCCCTGCTGCCTCTCACACTCTACTCCAACCCCTGCCTCTCACACTACACTCCCCTGCTGCCTCTCACACTCCACTCCACCCCCACATCCTCCCCCTGCCTCTCACACTCCACTCCCCTGCTGCCTCTCACACTCCACTCCACCTCAACATCCTCCCCCTGCCTCTCACACTCCACGCCACCCCCACATCCTCCCCCTGCCTCTCACACTCCACTCCCTCCACATCCTCCCGCTGCCTCTCACACTCCACTCCCCCCCACATCCTCCCGCTGCCTCTCACACTCCACTTCTCCTACTACCTCTCACACTCCACTCCTCCCACATCCTCCCCCTACCTCTCACACTCCACTCCCCCCCCACATCCTCCCGCTGCCTCTCACACTTTACTCACCCCACATCCCCCTGCCTCTCATACTCCACTCCCTCCACATCCTCCCCCTACCTCTTACACTCCACTCCCCCCACATTCTCCCCCTGCATCTCACACTCCACTCCCCCCACATCTTCCCCCTGCCTCTCACACTCCACTCCCCCCACATCCCCCCACTGCCTCTCACACTCTACTCCCCCACATCCCCCGCCTCTTACACTCCACTCCCCAAATCCTCCCGCTGCCTCTCACACTCCACTCTCCCCCACATCCCCCTGTCTCTCACACTACACTCCCCCCACATCCTCCTCCTGCCTCTCACACTCCACTCCCCCCCACATCCCCCCTGTCTCTCACACTACACTCCCCCCCACATCCTCCCGCTGCCTCTCACACTCCACTCCCCCCACATCCTCCCCCTGCCTCTCACACTCCACTCCCCCCACACCCTCCTACTACCTTTCACACTCCACTCTCTCCACATCTTCCCCCTGCCTCTCATACTCCACTCCCCCCCACATCCCCCCGCTGCCTCTCACACTCTACTCCCCCCCACATCCCCCCTGCCTCTCACACTCCACTCCCCCCACATCCTCCCCCTGCCTCTCACACTCCACTCCCCCACATCCTCCCCCTGCCTCTCACACTCCACTCCCCCCACATCCCCTGTCTCTTACCCTCCCCTCCCCTCCCCTCCCCTCCCCTCCCTCCCCTCCCCTCCCCTCCCCTCCCCTCCCCTCCCCTCCCCTCCCCTCCCCTACCCTCCCCTCCCCTCCCCTCCCCTCTTGCCCTGCCCTGCCCTGCCCTCCCCTCCCCTCCCCATCACCTCCACTACCTCCCCAGTGTGTCGATTAAGAGATATCGCAGCTGACCATTTGCGGACATTCTCTCGTGCCAATGGACTTAACCTCGCAAGTATTCTTGTTGAGGAATTACCTCGTGATCTCGCCTGCGACTTGCTGAAACACCTCAAAGAACTGAAAATGCCCTCCGATCTTCTCTAGTGAAACCACGACTAGAACTAACAAAACTCCTCTCGCATCTCAATGTGACCCCTGACCTCTTCGGTAAGAATTCTAATGACCAGGATATCGAACTCCCATCTACAATATTTACCTTATGATATTATAAGTCTCGGTGTGTACGATTTTTCTAAATGTTTTAGGATTTCAACTTTTGTTCAAAAATCACCTCCCAAGTGGAAGTTTTCGAGCGTGAATACATTTTAGTAGTATTACTAACTTTTAGCAGTTGGGACAATGTGATTTGTAATAGTTTTATTATATATATAAATCGTATGTGTACACATTCTTGTACATGATTTCTATTTTAGAAATTTAATTATAAATAAAAAACATTACTACATTTGTTAACAATTAACTTAACAAATTGCATAGTAGTGTTTTCAAATATCTTAAGATCGCATATTTTTATTTAATATAAATTAGTTACATTTATTAAACATATATATAATTAGTAACCGGACTGCGACAAAATATGAAATTGCAAGCAATTTCAAATTTACTATAAAAATGTATAGCTCATCATTTTCACATCTGTTAATTCATGCATTTGTTTGCAATACTATTTTTGATATAATAAATTGTTGTTGATTACACCAATTCTATCATTGTTGGGGAATCATTTCTGAAACATATCTACATCAAAGCAGTTGCCCAGCTACAAGCGATACTAATCTATTTCATTAGATACCAGGTGGTCCACGATCTTTAAAATTGAAGCAGTAATGTTGCAAGGTAAATTATAAAGCTGTTCAAGTTTACTCTCTCGATTATTGAATCTGGTTAGGACCTTTAAGTCACTCTCTTTACAACGATAATAACTCATCATTTATTAATAACTTGCACGAGATCTCAAAATATCCGATTAATTAATATTAACACATTAATTATGACGTTTAAATGACGTTTTAATCAATTCTTTATAATTTAGTTTTCAATGATTGTTAACCTTGTTGGCTAAACCTAAAAGTTTATTTTCACGGAATAGTTATGTAATGAAATATACCATAGTTTTAAATTTCCGAGGTGCGCTTTAATTTATATAAAAAATGAGATTTATAAAAAAATTCTATTTTATTTATAAATAATACAGATATTAGAACTGGTGGCGGAGTGATAAATAAAGAATATTGCCTGTGTATGACACAAATGCATTCTTTAATCAAATTGTAGCTCATTGGTAGATTGCATAGTTTCCTGGATGACCTTCAAACATTAACAAGCGATGACGACTTTGTGCCAATGAATGGGAGATGTACAAGAGTTTGACCTTGAGCCTAGGCTGACTTTTGGACTGGGCAAAGCGAATTGGGATCAAAGCGAGGCTGGATAGTAAAACTGATAGACTTGGTTGATCTTGTCCGCCCATTTTAGAGCTTTACCCTCCGGATCTTCAAGATAATATGTCCTATTAGGCTGTGTGTAGTAAAGCAGATTAGAATAATGTAAATAGTGAAGTATTGAAAACTATGACAAATTAACTTATTATTTATATATATAATAGAATAGAATATAAAGAAATAAAACATATAAATTAGAATAATGTAAATAGTGAAGTATTGAAAACTATGACAAATTAACTTATTATTTATATATATAATAGAATAGAATATAAAGAAATAAAACATATAAATTAACAAAATAAAATGTATATATGAATCAAAATAAATAAACTAATTAGGAATTTAAATGTATTTAAAGAAGAAGAAATTTTCATACCAAGGAGATATGACCCATTACTAAATAATAATTATATTCTAAAAACCACTGATTTTCCCTTTTTTGATGCAATATTATTGGTAATATTTAGACCCTTTTTCACACGTATCTAATTTTTACAGATGATTTTACCAACGATAGTTAAATTTAAAGTTAACAGTTATTTGAAAACACTCGAAATATAATATATGTTTATATTAATATTTTATAGAAAATATGTTATCAAAAATAGATAATTTTGTTTATCAAAAGTGAGTATTTAATTAAAGCATTTAAGTGAGTATCTGCGGGTAGAATTGATCCGATGTAAAAGAAAAGGGTAATATTTTTAATATATGTATCGGATGTCTACGAAAATAATTGCAATATATTAAGGAAACCCAGATATACAAATATTGTATTCAATATTTTGCAAAAATATAATATGGCCAAAAATATTTATAACAAAATTTAATATGTTTTTTAACAAATTTTCAATGTTATAAATCTGTTATAAAATATTTTAAAAATAATTCTAAAAATGTTTAACACGATTATTTTAGGTATAACTATAATAAACATTCTTTGAAAATATTATCGAAAACGAACTGTAAACTAAAAAGATATCAGATTTTTAGTCTAGAAATTCAAAATACTGAGAAAATTACATTTAAAGTTTATTTAAAATTATATGATCTTTTTTATATGATTATATGATGTTTTACTAGCTTCTACCTTTATAAATAATACAATAACAAGAAAAGTAAACATACCCCTTGACCTTTTAATATAAACATAAAAATTGAATTTTAAACTTTAATTTTGTTTTAATATTATAAAAATCGTTAACCAAATATAAAGTTTAATTGAATTAATTTATTCAAAAATTAATGAAATTGACAAAATAATCAATAATATTTTCTGAGAGTAGACTTTTTAAAATAAGTAATTTAAATGTTTTTATTCAATTTTGACATATAATAAAAATGAACTCAATTATTATTTTATATAATAAAAAAAGTTTTATTTTTAGGACACAATATTTATTTATTCTTACAAATTGTAAATAGTTATTTTAAAAATGTTATGTTGCAATATTAATATTTCAATATAATATAAACAGATATTATATTATAATAAATCTGTTATTCTTATTTTAATAATATAAATGTTATTTAATTTAATCTTGTATTTAATGATCCTATCTGATAATTTATCATAGATATCATCAAGAGGATTACTAAATAAAATATATCTGATTGTATTATAATATATTGATTATATAATCACTATTCTTTATTGTATACTATTTCATAATTGGTATTATTTGTGTAAATTAAAATTAAAATTTTTAATATTAAATTTCAATAAATAAAATAATAAAATTTTATAGTTATTATATAAACATAGTTATAATACATACATGATATTCTTTTGAGGTTTATAGTAATATATAGTTATTTAACATCTAACATAGAAATATCTAGTTTCTAAGTTTATATAAAAACTATACATTCTCATTTTTATTAGAGTTCATTAGAGTTCAGAAATTTTTATTTTCAATAAAAAATAGTTTATAAAAAAAATATTTTAAAAAGCCGTTATTCATTAACACACCTCAACATAATTAATCAACAGGTGGCAGATAATAAGTTTATAAGTGAATATAAGAAATAAAAAACATTTTTATCTTCAAACCTCGATTAAATTAATTAAATTAAATTAATACAAAATACTAAACAAGATATCAACTATTGCCTACTTATATTCCCCCTTATACCCTACGCAAACTAGTGTACCCACCATACAAAGTAACACATAGCCAGGTAAATTAAATGCGCCGCTACATACCACCCCTACTACACTCCCTACTATACTCCCTACTACACTCCCTACTACACTCCCTACTACACCTCCCACTACATCCCCTACTACACTCCCTACTACACTCCCTACTACACTCCCTACTACACCTCCTTCTACACCCCCTAATTATACCCTCTATACTGACCGTATGTACAAAGAAGATCTTGAAGTTTTTGACCTCTACGCGGAGTTCACGACACCAAGGAATTTCTCCCTTGAGCACCATGGCTGACGGGTCCACATAGTACAGATGTGGACCTTCAGTCAATAGGAACATACGGCGTCGTGCAAATAGTCCCTATGATGTGAAATTAGGTTATGGGAAGGGATGGAAGGGAAGGGTGGATGGTAGAAAAGTGTACATAGGGGAAGGATATGCGAGGTTAGAGAGGGAAGGGTAGTGAGTGAAGGAGAGTGGTTAGGAAGGGGTAGGGAGAGGATGGGAAGTGGCAGAGAGGAAGAGTTGTAGAGGAGTATGTAGGCAGCGATAGGAGGGGGTAATAATGGGGTGGGAGAGTTATTAGGAGGGGGTAGGTGAGGTGGTCGATGGGAAGAGTAGTGAGGGGGTAAGAGATGCGTTAGCGAAAGGTAGAGGTTACAAAATGGTAGCGAGGAGTAGTGAAGGTTAGTAAAGGGTAGTGAAGGTTGTGCGGGAATATAGTGAGGGTCTCAAACCTTCCTTTTATCGACTAGACCTTGTTTCAATATCAGATTGTCCTCGACAAATTTATGGAACAGATTATTTTGCTTCTGAAGTCTGAGGTTTTTTTTCTTTTCGTCTTCTTTTAATCTAAAATTTGAAGTGACATTTACATTGGTTTACAAACAAGCGAAAGTTAAAAAACTAAAATTGTAATCAATCTTAAAATGAAATTTCATGCAAAGATATTTAATTCTAGAATGACTTTAAAAGAAAAAACTAAAATAATTAGACGAGGTCATATGAATTGAAAATAATAGATATCAATGGACTTAGGTAGTGGTAGTTGTAGTAGTTAGCAAAGTACTTTAGTCCTACACCAAACATATACCATCTACACTTTCTATATCTCCTACACCTCCTACACCTTCTATACCTCCTACACTTTCTATACCTCCTACACCTCCTACACTTTCTATACCTCCTACACCTCCTACACTTTCTATACCTCCTACACCTCCTACACTTTCTATACCTCCTAAACCTCCTACACTTTCTATACCTCCTACACTTTCTATACCTTCTATACCTCCTACACTTTCTATACCTCCTACATTACCTACACTAACAAGGTTTTTCTTGTCTCGTCCATTTCTGCGATTTCACTAGAGTTACGTAATATGTCATTACCGATCAGAGCGGTCATCCTGTGGTCATCCATGCCAGTCTGTCATTGCGTGTTTAACAATATGTATGAGGGAGATGAGGCAGTATATTGGGTAGGACTGGATAGAGTTAGATGGGGTGTGTAGGGCTGGGTGGGGCAGTGGTATTTAGGGTAGGGTTTCGTGGGGTAGCGGAGCTTAGGATAAGGTTCGCTGGTCAGTGGTGTTCAGGGTAGTGCTAAGCACGGTAGATGAGCCTACCTGAGTACTACTCCACAAATGTTCGCTATTGGCACCCTTGGCTGGTAGGTAGGGCAGTAGTTCCGGAGCTTTAGACTCGGGTAATTTGTTGAAATCAACGCCATCGAAGAACTCGTGGGACTTCAAAACAGAATAGCCCCCGGTGTGCTGACACCCTATGCGGTTTTCTGGGTCTAGTACCTGCGGGTGGAGTAGAGTTTAGGGTATATGTTGGGATAGGCTTTAGGCTACCATGACAAAGTAGGGTTTAGGGCATCTGAGTGGAAAGTGCAGTTTAGATCAATGGTGATGGACTGGAAGTTATGGAGGTGTAGGTGGAGTTGGAGGTGGAGTGGAGGTGGTGTGGGGGTGGAGTGGGGGTGGAGTGGAGGTGGTGTGGAGTTGGAGGTGGAGTGGAGGTGGAGTGGAGGTGGAGTGGAGGTGGAGTGGAGGTGGAGTGGAGGTGGAGTGGAGGTGGAGTGGGGGTGGAGTGGGGGTGGAGTGGGGGTAGAGTGGGGGTGGTGTGGGGGTGGAGTGGGGGTGGAGTGGAGATGGTGTGGAGTTGGAGGTGGAGTGGAGGTGGTGTGGGGTGGAGTTAGGGTGGAGTTAGGGTGGTGTGGAGGTGGTGTGGAGGTGGTGTGGAGGTGGTGTGGAGGTGGTGTGGGGTGGAGTTGGATTGGAGTTAGGGTGGTGTGGGGGTGGTGTGGGGTGGTGTGGGGTGGTGTGGGGTGGAGTGGAGATGGTGTAGAAGTACAGTTAAGATAGGACACTATGTGTATTGGAATAGTATAGGTGGGTTCAAACATTTATTGCGAATACATGATAATAATATAAAATATCTTTACAAAACCATTTAAAACATAAAATATAATAAAGAAAGTCAACGTAATATTGTAATAAAGTATTCATAAAATCAATAACTAGAATAGAAATTCGTTACGTTCCTGTGGAAACTAAATAGAACACCAACGATAATGAAAATGTATTTTTTATGCAGACAAATATATCTAATTCTCTATACTAATATTCCATATACACACGGCAGCATAAAAAGTGTAAAGAAGCCTTAATCAACGAAACAAAAACAAAATGTCTTTGTGTTTCGGGTGTAGATTACAAAACCTGCAATTGTCATATTCAGATGATGTAATCGTATGTAACTAGTACAGAAACTCTATGTGAGTTGATGGATGTAATTATGCAGCATTGTCTATATAGGTGTGTAATTACTCCCAATGTCAATATATAATTAATGTATATTTATAATATATTACCTAGCTCTCAGTTCATAGTTTTGTTACCATAAAAACTACCAGGCAAAACAGAGTGATGTAATAGTAATTATTAAAAAATCCTTTCATATTATGGTTTAATGCAATGAAATTATGCAAAACAAAAAGTGAAATTACCTGGATTATGTGCAGGGAATCTTTAAATTCATTTATTGACAGATTTATTTTTAACAAAAGTTAATGAATCTCAATAGTGAATTTACAAAAGTAAATTATAAATACTTCAATTTTGATAGTGAACCTATATGTAGACACCCATTAGATGCACCCACTAGGCACACCCTCTAGACACACCTTCTAGACACACCTTCTAGACACACCCATTAGATGCACCCATTAGACACACCCATTATATGCACCCATTAGATGCACCCATTAGACACACCCTCTAGACACACCCACAAGACACACCCTCTAGACACACCCTCTAGATACACCCTCTAGACACACCCACAAGACACACCCACAAGACACACCCTCTAGACACACCCACAAGACACACCCACAAGACACACCCTCTAGACACATCCACAAGACACACCCACAAGACACACCCTCTAGACACACCCTCTAGACACACCCACAAGACACACCCTCTAGACACACCTTCTAGACACACCTTCTAGACACACCCACTAAACACACCCATTAGACGCACCCATTAGACGCACCCATTAGATGTACCCACAAGACACACCCTCTAGACACACCCACAAGACACACCCTCTAGACATACCCACAAGACACACCCACTAGACACACCCTCTAAACACACCCACTAGACACACCTTCTCATCTGTCATTCCGCCTATTTATTGAAACCCACAACTTTCACTTTAATATTACTAACCACCCTAATATTACACATTATTATGATTAACTACATTTTCTAAACACTTACCTCAATAAACCTTTACAGACCTCACCCCTTTAACCACACCCCCTTCTAACCACACCCCCTTCTAACCACAGCCCCTTCTAACCACACCCCCTTCTAACCACACCCCCTTCTAACCACACCCCCTTCTAACCACACCCCCTTCTAACCACAGCCCCTTCTAACCACAGCCCCTTCTAACCACACCCACTTCTAACCACACCCCCTTCTAACCACACCCCCTTCTAACCACAGCCCCTTCTAACCACACCCCCTTCTAACCACACCCCCTTCTAACCACACCCCTTTAACCACACCCCTTTAACCACAGCCCCTTCTAACCACAGCCCCTTCTAACCACACCCCCTTCTAACCACACCCCCTTCTAACCACACCCCCTTCTAACCACACCCCCTTCTAACCACACCCCCTTCTAACCACACCCCCTTCTAACCACAGCCCCTTCTAACCACACCCCCTTCTAACCACACCCCCTTCTAACCACAGCCCCTTCTAACCACACCCCCTTCTAACCACACCCCCTTCTAACCACAGCCCCTTCTAACCACACCCCCTTCTAACCACACCCCCTTCTAACCAATAGATGTTGCACAACACTCTTTGCCTTGGAATTGAATCCATCTGGAAACTCAAATTCGAGTCTTTTGATCTTCTGAAAGATTGGGTAGTCGCCAGGACCCCAAAAAGGAAGATTTCCCGACACAAACTTAAACATTATGCAACCCAATGCCCACAAGTCTGAACTGGGTTTGGGGGGACTATGGATTAGTAATGTGGTTGGGATTAGGGATTAAGTAGAGATATGCGGGTTATGAATAGGTAGGTTAGAGATGTGTCGGAAGTAGGATCGGGGGTTTAGATTGGGGGTTTGAAATCGGGTTAGCAATGAGCTGGGCATTAGTGATATAGTGTGAATTTAGGAAGACTGAGGAATATGGACATTAGTATAAGGTCACTAGTATACCATTGTATATGGGGGTGTACGGGGGTTAAGATTTGTGATAGAAGGGGTTTGCGTGGGAGGGCTAAGACCTGTAATATGGTTTCTTGCCATCTAAAACCTCCGGAGAAACATACTGAGCAGTGCCAACAAAAGAGTTTCTGCGCTCCCTGGTGTCTGCAGTTAAGCCCTCTGTGGGCGTGGAGTGGGCGTGGAGTGGGCGTGGAGTGGGCGGGGCTAGGGTACGGAGTCGGAGGCGCCAGATAATGGAGTCGCGCGCATCGGAGAGAGTAGAGAGTAAGAGGGGTAAAAGGAAAGGAGCGACAGAGTAGATAGCGAGGTAACAGAGTAAAGGGGAAGAACTTCTGTCGGGGGAGGATACTTTAAAACAGAATCGGAGACTCGCGTCCCTCCCTTCCCCGCGACTAACCGGGATCTACTTGGTCTAGAATCTTTGCGCTGCCAAAGTCAGTGACGCGAATATGCATGTCCTTGCTGAGGAGTATATTCTCTGGTTTGAGGTCGCTGCATGGAGCGGGGTCAAGGGTTAGACGATGGCTAAACATGTCAATTATTCCACTTCCAAAGGTGTGCAATTTACGGCACTGGAAATAGTTCTAGAATAGATCAAACGCAAATATTTTCAGAAAACGTAATCGAGCAATTTAACCTTGAAATGCAATGAAATTTACCATGACATTTAATCGAGTTAGTGAATGAAACTATTTAATCAAACAATTCAATCAGAAAATTACTTGAGAAATTTAATAGAGATTATTTATTATTTATCAGGCAATCAAGCAATATTATTATAAATCAATATTTAAATCAAGAATATTAATCAAGCAAATCAATAGAATACTATATATATATATTTATCTACAGATAATCTTAATTAAAATGAATGTTTATTAATACATATTGGTTAAAATGCATATATTGTATCATAATTGTACATAGACTATCAGAGCTAATGTAATGCATCATTATATATGTAAAGCTATATAGTTATATAGATATACATAAATTAATAGGTTCAAGGTAAATGACAAATATGTTAGAAAATTCTAACACTAAAACTAATCAGATTATTATTAACACGAATAGCAAAAGATGAAATAAAATAAAATGTATTTACACCAACACAAAATCTATTATCTTGTCTTATACATATCAACATATAATAGAATTTTCAAAATAACAAAGCTTTCAAGGTTTTAAATGTTAACAAACTCATAATTTTCTATTTTTAGCATTTACTCTAAACACATGACACATTTGTACATTAATAGATAATATAATAACACAAACATTATTTTAAAGATTTTCAAATCGGTTATTTTTTTTTTAAATTTCGTAAAACTGTATTTAGATTTTAATATCCATTAACAATGTTGTATCCCCTACAATTCCGCAAGATCTCCTCAAAGACTAACTTACAGTTTACCGGTGGTTTAGTTTTAATATAGTAAACTTAAAGACTACGAAAATCACATCCGATTGGTAGCCCATTCACTAGCCGGTGGATGATCTTGATGGAGTGCAGGTATTCGAGTGCGGAGACCAGCTCGGCAGCGTAGAATTGAGTGCAAACGTAGTCGAAACAGCCGTTCTTGCTGATGTAATGCACGAGTTCCCCGTGGGGGGCGTAGCTGAGGCAGAAGTCTGCGCGGAACTAGGGTCAAGGAGTCTAACGGGGTTACGGCGGGTCTGCGAGCACCAATCGCACTACATAGGGATCAGTAAGTGGTACCCAGCAATTCTCCTGGGAGAAGCTGGTCGGGTCTTTAAAATAGCCGAATAGCCGGGATGTAATAAGCTAGACATTAAATGGTTTCGAAGGAGGTTCAATTCAAATTCGGGATGTAAACTAATGCTTCCTTAGACAACAAATATTATTTAAATGATACAAATTGAAAATACATTCAATAACTTAAATTTCTTTAAATATATTACATAACACTCATGACTTCACAAAGCATTTATTTACAATCCGATTTCAAATTTGAATATCGCTCGCAAAGTTTGTATATTTAGAGAAAGGATTATACAGAAAAGATTCTCTTAGAATTAATAAAACAAACCCTTACGGCATTAATTTCTATACGTAAGAAAAACAACTTGAATAGGAAATTAATTCAGATCAATTAACATATAATAATTATATGCGAAACAATAACGCATGTGTTGTATATAAAGTTACAATCTAGTGATTGCAATATTTATAAATCTGGATACACTTATATCCGAATA
Source organism: Osedax frankpressi (assembly GCA_964035775.1). NCBI lineage: Eukaryota > Metazoa > Annelida > Polychaeta > Sabellida > Siboglinidae > Osedax > Osedax frankpressi. Next base: position 28,336,585 of record OZ038316.1, read on the forward strand.
TCTCTATAATTTCGTGAATATTAATTTGTTAATAAACATCTTCGAAGGCTAATCAACAACCAAACTACACGCTAGGGGTCAACAGATGATATATGGTCACATGGTATCAAACAAAGATTAGCATTGCCAGCGATTAGGAACCAGATGGCAGTTGTGGAGTAATGTAGAAATAGATTTAGATATAGTGTATATATAGATAGAGTAGATATGTTGTAGATTTAGATATAGTGTAGATATGGTGTAGATATAGTGTAGATATAGTGTAGATATGGTGTAGATATGGTGTAGATATAGTGTAGATATAGTGTAGATATGGTGTAGATATGGTGTAGATATGGTGTAGATATAGTGTAGATATGGTGTACATGTCATGCACATATAGTATAATGTAGGTATAGTATATCATAGTTGTGACTGGAGCTAGGTGCTGGAGCTATGTGCTGGAGCTAGGTGCTGGAGCTAGGTGCTGGAGCTAGGTGCTGGAGCTATGTGCTGGAGCTAGGTGCTGGAGCTAGGTGCTGGAGCTAGGGGCTGGAGCTATGTGCTAGAGCTAGGTGCTGGAGCTAGGTGCTGGAGCTAGGTGCTGGAGCTATGTGCTGGTGTAGTCGCTGGTGCCAGTCGCCAGTGTAGTTATTGCGAATGTAAGAGCTCAAAGGATACAGAAGCGACTGCTGTCCTTGAAAGTGTAGTAGAGTTGAATGAAGAGGGGATGTCCGCAACCAATTCGTTGCAAGGCGTTCTTTTCTCGCATCACGTACTTTTGCTTCTGTTCACGTATAATCTGATCCTTTTCGATGACCTTGACTGTATAGGGGTCGTAACAAGTTCAAGCGAGTCCGTATACATCGCACGGTAAATAATAGAGCATTTAAATGAGCTTTATTACTGGTTTATTTTAATGAGTTATATATTAGAAAATAAATTACATAAATATAAGGTAGACGATCGTAATGTATTAATGGTAGTAGTAGTTACTTACTTGCCAATTCACGTCCATTCTCCTCTTCGCGAGCCAAGAACACCTGTAAACAAGGGTGAGGGAGTGAGGGAGTGAGGGAGGGTACGAGGGAGACAATCCTTGGGAATTAGCATAAAGTTGTACTCCGCAAGTAAATGCATCGAGGGACTCGCATCTCTTGAGCTAATCACGTGAGGGAGGATTAAATAAACCTAATAATCAAATGTGAATGTTCACCTATATCTTAATTAAAGTAAAAATACTAGACACTAACCACAGTTGATATATTGAGAACATTTTATACATTAATCTAAATGACTATTCAAAAGTGCTACATCAAAATCACTACATATAAACAAAGGTCGTTCCTTTACGCACATGCATGCAGCCTCTGCTCAAAGTATCTATTTTATAACTGTAGTCTATCCGCCATTCCATCGCGGCTTCTCTCAGCGTATTGTACACGAAGCACTCGCCCTGGTGGACAATTGATTAACGACGATGCCGTCGAACATAATATCGAGCTTTTGGCGTGCGTTGTTAGAACCCATAACTTCAAACAATCTACCAACTATTAACTATTAACAAGGCGAACAGATGCCGATTGATTGATTTATCGTCGCCTCGAATTTACACTAAAGTCATCTCGCCTTGCGATGGACCAATAACGAAATAAACGCACGTAAACAAAGAGTAGCGATGTATCCAAATAGGTTTACGGAATCATTAGCTAAATAAACCGCATAGCTTGCGACGTGAGTTGTATAAATGCTAGTAGTCGTGGTAAACTACAGAAATTTATAGGAGCAATATTATTGAAGTCCGTGTCATTATTAAATTATAGTTAAAGAACTTTTAATGTGATATGATAAGAATTACTTTTAATACCTAGAATTACATAACTCTTAAGGGTAGTCAAAATAATCTTTTATGAGAGTTTTTTAGAGTTTAGCAGAATATAGCACTGAAAATAGTACAGAAAAAATGTAATCTATTCCCAATTGAGCAGAAAGTAGGAAGAAAACATGTTCTAATTTGAGTGGAAATTTTAAAGTTTAAAAAATAATAAAACCCCAGAAGTTTCATGTTTAAAATACATATATACTTTTCACTATGAAAATTACTTATCATAATATATTGGTATCATATTTATAGTTATTCTTTTACACTCTCATCTTTTGCTTTGATAATTCAACAATTATTATTAATGATATAAGAATTTTTTAAGAATTTTTTAAGTCGTAATAAAAAAGTTAGTTTATGACAGCAAGATTATCAATTTATTAAAAATAGAGGAAAGATAGTGAAGTGCAAGGAGGAATAGTTTAGATACATATTTAATATGATATATATTGATATCATTATCATTAATAGAGTAAACAAGATATTAAATAAGATTATTCAAAGATAATTAATCTCGTTTTAATTAAAGAGGCCGTTATTTTTCAGGTGAAATATAAACTGATACAGGTTGGGATTTAAAATAAATGAATAACCGTAGAAAATGAGCCTTCGCCAAGAATTATTCCAAATCTAAAATCTTCTGGACATCGTTTACGATTCAAATGAGATAGTCTTGCCTCATCCGTAATAGTGGTGGCCTAGTAAATAGTATAAGATCATTTATACATATTTTATTGTATTGAAAATTTTATTAAATAGGAAAGTAAATGATAAGAATATTTAGAATAATATGCCGATTTAATGATAATTACAAAAAAAGACCAAGAAAATTATGAATATTTACATATTATTAAAGATGAGTTATAATCATACAATTGAATATAAATCATTTAATATAATAATACTTAAATATATAATGATATCGAGCATAGTAGTATGATATAGTTGTTAATAAAACATACTACACAGCATATATGGTATATATATATTATACATATATATAATATAATATTATAATAATGTTCAGTCATCCGTGACTAAATTTATGAAGGGTATTATAGAAGTAAGTAATGATTCAAACTGAAAATATTGTAATAAAAATCAGTAGTATTATTTATAGTAATTAATGTCATATTTAACATTACAATCACTGAATATGTTAACATAATATAATTAATTTAAATTTCATTTAATTATTTTATTTCAAATTTTTGTATTGGAAATAAAATTGTGCTATATAATCATAATGATTCAATTTAAGATTAACATAATTATATCATATAAACCATTTATATTATATATACTTAATTATTATCATTAAATATAAATATACTTTTGTACAGAATGCAATTAAAACAGGATTAATATCGAAATATGTCATTGACGGAAGTTGATAGTATTTTACAATAATGATAGATTTCAGAACTTGTTTATTTCTAGGAAAGTTTTTTTTATAACATTTTAACTTGACTATTAACATTAATAATTATACATATCTGATATATTATCTGTATTAGTTATTTTTAAAATTATATTATATGATGCGTATCTTTAACTAATATAATCATTATTATTCCAAAAATCGCAGAATTCATTTCCTTTATAAATAATAATAAAAAATAAATATAATTTGAAAAAATATTATTTTTGTATTAATTAGGTTAGTACAAATGTTATGATAATCTATTATTAAATAATTATATAGATATGTATATATGATAATGAATACTATGCATATTTATAATTTAGTATTTCAATTGAAAACTTTTCTATTAGAAATTACAATACAATTTATATCCAATAAAAATATACTTCATTAATTAACTTAATAATATAAGTATTTAAGTTTGAATTGTTATCTATAAATGCATATATGTTTAGGACACATTGCATATCGCATTTATAAATGTTCTTAATATCATGTTTAATCTATCTTATCGTATCCATATACACTACTGCTACTTAAAGTAGTACTTGCGGGATTAACTTGTTAAATTATTTGTGTAATGCATATTAAAAGTTATAAGAATTTTAGAGTTAAGAATAATGTAGTATACTAGTACTCGTATGTACTTTTATAGATAATCTAGCCAGTCTAATATTCAATAGCCATTTAATCTTATTTAAAAACTACTAAGATGACATTACATATAAGTTAGTATTTATTTCAAGTCATTCACTCCACATATGTTAACCAAAACAAACAAATGTATGTCTATAATAACATAAATACACTGTTTTGCTACTCTATAAGTTTTTAAAATATATTAGATAAATCTCCACTATTCATTTCTCTTCATTAATGTTCCGAATATAATACATGATGTGTGTAAGGTATTTATCAGTTGGAAAAAAGTAATCATTATATCAAATTATATCAATTCTATAAATATTTGTAAATTTATATCATGGATTATAGATATTTATACACTTTGTATAAGCAGTAGAATTATCCATTTCATTCGCAACATTCTAATTGGAATGCTATGCCATTCACTTTTATCTTAAATTCCATTGAAACCTGTTATATTCGTATGTTGACAAATACAGTTATTTATGTTGGTTGTCTGATGAACATTATTCATAATAACATGTTTAGTACGCTGCATTCCGTTTACACAGCATAACATCTATATCCTCATCATTGCTCACCATAGAGTATAATAATACATGACAATTACTACATTTTATTACAGTATTTTCAATGTATTAATTAATCTTAATACGATTGCAAACAATGTGATAGTTCTTTCAAAGTCGTATAGATCGGTTTGAAATTAAATCACCGTGTACAATCTCAGTCTCCCTATTGTCGCACATATTGTCTTTGTACTAGTGTGGAGATACAATCAAGGATATAAATGAGGCTCAGACAACTGTTTATCTTATCTCTCTCGTTTTTACAAGGTTTTTAGAATCGGCACTAGATTAAGATTATATTATTTATTAGCGTACGTCTCTAAATAGTAATCTATCCTGCTATTAGAATGTTCAATCCTGCGAGGTATTAGATATCCGGGTACGATGTATGCCATTGATTTTTAAAATACACATCTGTGACTGTTCATTACTATTTCCTTAATCACTAGTGTGAGCTTATTTAAAGTTAATATATTTATTTTAATATTAATTGATAATTAATGTCGATATCTAGATTACACAGAGAGTATAATCCGGGTTATAATTAATTAATTATTATATAAATATTATTCAATAAATTAATTTTATCTCAAATTAATTGAGCATATATGGGGTAAACCTCGAGTGCATCTACTGTTTGAATAGCTGTTGTGTGAATCACTGGATATTTAGCTATTGGCTATGTAGTTATTGTTTGTGTAGCCACTGGATATTTAGCTATTGATTATGTAGTTATTTTATGTGTAATTACAGGTTATTTAGTTATCAGCTAGGTATTTATTGTTTGTGTAACCACTAGTAATTTAGCTATTGACCATTTCGTTATTGTTTGTGTAGCCATTGGTTATTTAACTACTGGTTGTGTAGTTATTGTATGTTTATCCGCCGACAGCTATTTAGCTACGGTCTACGAAGTTATTGTATTTGTATAACTTCGGATTGTGTAGCCACATTTGCAAGTTCGTCGCTATGTAATTTACATCTCCATTCGTCGTCGATTTCACCGATGCTACTTCGTATCCATGTCCTCGTCGCTGCCATTATCCGGTGTGCCTATATGCTCGATTATATAACCATTCCATCCAGGCACTATTTGTAAACACCGACCTCAACCCGGTCGCAAATTCTTATGAAATACTCTATTTTCTATTGGTGATTCATCATTTTTTTTCATCTTCACCCCTCAATCTTGAGATATTAATAATTCTGTTCAGTTGTATTAGTTTCTACTCCACTAATCAACAACATATACATCATGCAATATCTAATACAGTACACTTGATATCGGACCGAATATTTCTATTATATAGTCAACCTTAATTATAATACTATTCCGTGATATATAGGTTAATAGAGTAGTATATTCACATCTGTACACTTACAATTGATATATATATATATATATATATATATATATATAGATATATATATATATATAGATATATATATATATATATAGATATATATATATAGATTCTATACCTATATTTATAAATATTCATTTCCATAAAATAATCTATTACAAATAATGTCATAAATTGATAATAGCATGTTATCTTTTATTTGGTGTATATGTTGACATTGATTGTGAATTTGTCTTTATTAATCAATGTTGATCAATATCGGTGTGTGTTTGATCTTTCCGTGTGTTTGTGAATTGTGCACGAAATATCACACTCGATGACCAGTGACACCAGCGTAGAATATTACTATACGGCCTCTTATCATCAATTGTATTTTATGGCTGACAGAC
>OZ038316.1:28350201-28380045 GCA_964035775.1 Osedax frankpressi
CTCCCTCTCTCTCTCTCTCTCTCTCTCTCTCTCTCTCTCTCTCTCTCTCTCTCTCTCTCTCTCTCTCTCTCTCTCCCTCTCTCCCTCTCTCCCTCTCTCTCTCTCGTTCTCATCTCTGAAACACATGAGGTGATTTCAATAAATCTTACACTAGATAGTTTTGTTTACTCACTATAGGCTCAACTCGTAAGACGTTTGTTGAACACGTATGCGGCGATGGGTGGTGTAGGCGTGGTGTAGGCGTGGTGTAGGGGTGGTGTAGGCGTGGTGTAGGCGTGGTGTAGGCGTGGTCAACGTGTATATACGCCGGGAGCCGAATTTCTAGGACAACTTCACAATTAAAACAAACATAAAGTAGATGGTCGAAGACTCCGCAACGACTGCGTGTATAAGGCACGGGAAGAGATGTCGGGCAGATTAGGGGAGAGGATACTAAGAAAGATACGCGAGAGGAATCGATAGGGTTTTAATTGCGCGTGAACGAGAATGTAAACTAAATACACACCTCACGCATACTTACGAAACTCTGCGTGGGCTTACTTACTCTCCTCTAGCGGTCTATAAGTATCTGTGAACATCTAGGCTACAAGTGCCCGGCCCGTTACATTCGAGTTTATGTTTGTTTACGCCGGCAGACTAATCGAGTTTGTAACATTATGTAACGTTATGTAGGATTATGTATGGGGGTATGCAGGGTAGTATGTATTATGTAAGAGTATAATAGAACAGCGAGTTATAAATCACCAGTAGATTATAAAAAAATGCCTGACGAGATTGTTGTAAGATATATCCTTCACTTTATAGAGACGATCTATTGTAGATATGCAATGCGATTGCAACTTGAATACCATTATCACTTCTTCTGGCGTCTCCCTCTCTACTGACCTTACTTCATCCATCCTTCATTCCTCCCTCTCTCTCTTTCCTGCCATCACTTGTTTACTCCCTCCTCCCCGCCCACGCTTCTGACCTCACTCACTCACTTCCTCCCTTTCTCCTGCCATCACTACTTCCTCCCTCCTTCATTCCTCCTTCATCACTCCCACTTTCGTTCTTGCCCTCACTCACTCAATCCTTCCTTCATTCCATCCCTCATCCCCTCCCACGCTCCTGACCTCACTCACTCACTCCATCTCTCCCTCTCCCGTGACCTCACTCCCTCTCTCCTTATATCCACACTTACCTCCTCCCTTTTTCCTACCCTCACTCCCTCTCTACCTATTTCTTTCCTGCCCTCACTCCCTCACTCCCTCTCTACCTCTTTCTTTCCTGCCTTCACTCACTCACTCACTCCCTCCTTCATTCCCTCCCGATCTCACTCCCCTCCTCTTTCCTGCCCTCACTCCCTCTCTACCTCTTTCTTTCCTGCCCTCACTCACTCACTCACTCCCTCCTTCATTCCCTCCCGATCTCACTCCCCTCCTCTTTCCTGCTCTCGGTCGCTCTCTCCTTCCTCCATCCTGTCCGCCCTCCCTCACTCCCTCTCTACCTCTTTCTTTCCTGCCCTCACTCACTCACTCACTCACTCCCTCCTTCATTCCCTCCCGATCTCACTCCCCTCCTCTTTCCTGCTCTCGGTCGCTCTCTCCTTCCTCCATCCTGTCCGCCCTCCCTCACTCCCTCTCTACCTCTTTCTTTCCTGCCCTCACTCACTCACTCACTCCCTTCTTCATTCCCTCCCGATCTCACTCCCCTCCTCTTTCCTGCTCTCGGTCGCTCTCTCCTTCCTCCATCCTGTCCGCCCTCCCTCCATATCTTCTTCCCTTTATCCCTCACTACACTTAAAACTTCTTCCTAACTTCGTTGTTCGCCTGTTCAACTCCAACTGTCTGTCCAACTGTCTGTCCAACTGTCTGTCCAACTGCCTGTCCAACTGTCTGTCCAACTGTCTGTCCAACTGTCTACCCGATGGTTTAACAAAAACCGGACACTCGATGATTCATTCATAAATACATGTATTATTACGTTGACCGCTATCGGGGCGTTAACCAATCTCAGTGTCCGGTTACTCGCGAGACCACGACGTAATGTGTTGTGGTCAAGTGTCTACTGGTCTAGTTACGGATTGGAGCCGTTACGTCAGATGTATACTTTCAATCAACGCGGTTAATATTCCGGTAACTTCGCGTATCGCTACCAGAGACTTCTTGTAACCTCTACACAATCGTGATATTTCAAGATCTAAGCGTGGGGGCGACTAGCCTAATGCGTGCGTTTACACGCGTTCCCTAGATCGTATGCGTGCGCGCGCACGGGTGAGTGTATGCGTGCGTTCCCTAGATCGTATGCGTGCGCGCGCACGGGTGAGCGTATGCGTGCGTTCCCTAGATCGTATGCGTGCGCGCGCACGGGTACTAGTGAGTGAATGAGTGCGATAGTGAGAGAATGCGTGCGTTTACGCGCGTTCCATAGATCGTAAGTGTGCGCGCGCACGGGTGAGTGTATGCGTGCGTTTACGCGCGTTCCCTAGATCGTATTCGTGCGCGCGCACGGGTGAGTATATGCGTGCGATAATGAGAGAATGCATGCGTTTACACGCGTTCCATAGATCGTATGCGTACGCGCGCACGGGTGAGTGTATGCGTGCGATAGTGAGAGAATGCGTGCGTTTACACCAGCGTTTGTGCGTTGTGATTAAGTTTCGCCGGCTCGTTTATTATCGCAAGTGGCGAATCGTTATACTTTGTAATCGTGAGCCCGGAAGCAATGTTATATAATGTATTATCAGTACAGTTCCGTTAGTTAAGATATTATATGTCGAGGGTAATATATTTATAGAAGTTATGCAATTTAGATACTATTCTATAATTATTATGTTATATGCATTCCACCATGTAATTATTATATTCACTATATATTGAATATAGAATATATATAGAACTAACTAATTCTCATAGGCATATCTATTCATTAAAATGTTTCTTATTTACTAATCACTAAATTATATATTTAAAATATAGTCTGCAAATATAAAATAAATATTCTAACATATTTTAAAACTTACATATAGTTTTAACATTATGTATAACATATATACTATTTAGTGGAATTTTGTTTATTATTAAAATGTCATCCTATAAATAGAATTTATTTCCTAGAAATTTGCCACCTATCCTATGTGGCCATGTGGAATCAGTTTTTACAGGTTCTATAGCTACTGATGATTTATATGTAAGTATTTAATTATGTGTATCAATTGTTTACATACATAATCTTAGATCTAGAGATCAATATATTGATTATTTCTTATTTTATATACAAATATCAAGTTTCTATGCTATGATTATAAATGTATTTCTAAATGAAATACATTTATGTTTTAATTAGGGTATTAATTAGTATGGAGTTATATATCCTTAAGTATTCTTTATTATATTTCTATCGATTAACAGATTTAGTTATGAAAATATATACTAATATTTGTACTTGAATATAGATATATTAGATATATATATATATATGTATATATATTTATATATATATGTATTTATATATATATGTATTTATATATATATATATTTATATATATCTAATATAATGCATGAATGAAAGTATTCATTATATTTTAACATTTTTTCAATTGAGTTATTGCATTACATGCTATGATGACTCATTATGTGTAATACATATTATTATATTAACTAATCCCATTTGTTTATTATATATATTTTATAAAGTACATAATTTAATAAATTTAATAAATTTAATAAATTGAATAATGGAAGTTTACATACTGAAAGTAATCTCTTGAATATTGAATATCATAGTTATAATTAAGTACATTTATATTTAATTTTACATTATATATTATATTAAACACCTGATATTGTAAACATTTTCAGATGTTTTTTTACTGAATATTGTATATATTTACAAATATATAATTATTTTTCGAACTATAAATATTATTTTGTATTGAATTTTTATATCGCATCTTTTTCTTCAGTATATCATATATATAGTAAACCATTACATATATATACTTTCCTATATTATCATAGTAACATGGCTATGATAATATATACTCATAGATAAACAGAATACACTTAAAAATAGATACATTATAAATTAATGTTAGAATTACTTTTTTATAATAAGTGCAAATATTTAGTATTTCGTATTTTTTTGAAACAAATATAGAATGTATCTAATCACTACATTTTAATTATAATAGATATCATCTAATATACTTTACATTGTATATTACATAGTGTACCATATATCAACTGCAGTTCACATCTCTGTTATTAATTATATTGTATATTAGAATATGTATTGCAATAATTTTATAAAAAATTATCTAACTCATTTCATGTTCATTTTAAATTCCAATTGTTTTTAGATGCCATAAATTCATAATTTGGAGGATTTATTTGTTATTCATATTCTCCACATGGTCATTGATAACTCTATTATTATTATTATTATTATTGTTGTTGATGTTGTAATTCTACCCACGGCAGCATTTATCAATTATATCACTGTTCAAAATATGTAAACAGAGCCTCTATCTCCTTAGAGATTTCATACGAGAATCTGATGTATGAAATATATTATTAAGAGAAAAATATTTTTATTTTTAAAACAAAATAATTTTAAAATTAAGAGTAATTATATTTATAATATAATTTTACATAAGTTATGTAATTATTGTGATAATTAATAAATTTATCTTTTTAATAAATTAAATGGTTTTATTGTACATATAATATTATACCGTGTGAATATAAATCTAAATAACACAAGTTATTAGATATAATTTGTTAATATTTTTAAAAAATCATTTTTCTATTTAAAATTAATTAGTTTGTATAATTTTAGTTGATTTATATAATTAGGAAGGGTTTTCTAATGTCTTGGAATAGCTACAAAAATGAGAATCTACCATACTATAGAATCTATTATAACGTAGAATAACCAAAACAAGGCATATATTATATAATACAATGTATACATTATATCAGTATATAGAATTTTATTTTATTTTTATGATTACATCTGCTTTTCCAACAACATTATTGTTATTAAATTAACTTTTGATGTTAAGATGTAATCATTAGTTATATGTGTTCAATGTTATGAGTGTAGATCATTCCAACTTATATGTACCATAGCTACATTTCCCATAACACATGTGCTCCGACCATTTCTAGACTAGATATTACTGGAAACCTGTGGGTGGTCAAGCTGTGTGGTCAATATATTCGAGTTTAATGATTCTTTTTAATTTGTTTTCCTTTGCTTCTATTTTCCCGTCTTCAGTTCGCATTGCTTACCTGACATACCAAACTCTCTCTACAATTCACTGTACTTTTAACACCTCTCAAGTTTTTAAATTACTACGCTATATGATATCGTACCCTACCACACCTCATCGCACACATGGGCAACACACTAGACCTCATTACACCATTCCTCGGCATACCAATATATCATAGCAAACACTATAAACCACCGCAGATCTCATTATTTATAACAATTCCTATACTTACTAGAACATTTCCACATTTCACATAATACTCCCACATATATTTACAGAAATTAAATATAATATGCATTCATTTAGAAAAATAATTTAGATTATTAATAAATGTTCTATAATTATTATTATTAAATATAGTATATATGAATAGCTTAATTCTATTGTATTATCAAGATGTACGTAGATAAAGAAATTAATAAAACTCAATAATTAATATTACTTGCATAGATTAGTGTTATACAATATACCATTTGTTTCATTAGCATTCTATATTTATTTATAATATAGATATTTATTTATACTGATCACATCTCCATGCATGACATCGAGTGAGCTGGCATTTACTATTATTTATGTTATCTGCGATTAAATCCACACTAAATGCATCCTACTGCGTTATGCATATATTGAGTATTAGTTTTACCTATGTGTATATCATTGAACAATCTATGTAATTATGCTCTGAGCTGAGCCTGCTTCTATCAGTAGATTAGGATAGAAACAGCTGTTTTATTAGCAGACCCATTCTAGCTAGCAGACTCTTTTTTATAATATTTACTAGTACATGATGCATTCATTATAAGTATCTAATATACATGTATGTATATTTATTTATCTTGCTGCATTCATTATTCATTAATATAGTTAGATATATAATCTACATCTGGCTAGTTTACCACACCTGCAATCTACTTTAGTACTTCTAAAAAGCTGATCATTCAATTTTAGAAGTAAAGATAATCATAAATTGTTAAAATTGAACAAAATTCACATATTCTAGCTTTGATAAATCTCTGCTTCTCTTCTATGTACGCGGACATTGGCTATTTTTAGACATTAGAATAGCCTCCTCGCAATTTTTATTTAATTTACACATATAATTAAATAAGATAGTCTTAACATACAGAAAGTGTCCATATTTTACAAAATCAAAGAAGTAATAGAATTTCTAATAATTAAAAATCAGATCTGAAATAAACAAATCTGTAACACTTTGTATTTGCCTGTTTCTCTATTTGTATAAATGAAGACGAACCCTTTTGTTTCATAGATAGCAGCGCATGGACGCCTCTCCTCGAACATTTTGACACGTCGGCAACCCTAAACTACATACACAGCATCTATTGCCAGGAGTGCAAGGTAGAACAGGTTGGCTGTCTCGCCGCTTTACCCTCGAACTCGATTAATTCATCTTACTCACTTGCTCCGCTCACTTAACCGATTCCTTTGCCTAACTCACTTGCCCGACTTATATGCTTGATTCACTCGACTTACTCTACACTATTGTTATGTTCCCCGTTATATTTATGGTGAACACTATAAGCGTAAATGAAATGCGATATTAGTTTTGTTAAATGTTTATAATTTCGTTTCAAACCGAAAACATTCATTTAAAAAGTATTTTTCGTAACGCCAAACTGAGAACCGTAGCAATAACGTGAAGGTGGTTGTTCACATTTCTTCATGTCCGTGTTGTTTTCGTTGTAGTGGTAGCCACAGATCTTGTGACCCGCTCGAATTTCGGCCGGCTCGACCGCACCGCCAATGACCATCGGACGTCCGCTCAATTCGCAGGAACAACGCGATCAGGACATGATGAAGTGTCGTCGAAAAAGTCGTTGCCACGACGAAGCCGACGTCGAAGCCGACCACCGGCGCCACCACACCGACGACGAGATGGACGACGGTCACATGTCTTGCGACGACACCGCCTTGATCTGTCCGCCGGCGATGAGCATTACCTTGCAGTCCGTCGACGAATCGTTTGCGTCGGCGTCTACGTCGTCAATTGCGGTGTCTCCCGTACGCAGTCCGCCAATAGAGGAGCTCAGCTTGCAGACCTACATGCTTCAGAATACAGAAAGTTTGTTTTCGCTCGAACCTAGCCTATAGAAACAACTAAGATAAAGTCGTCTCGGCAACCTCTCCCGATAGCCTAGACATTCAGACATAAAGCATAAGCGCGTAGAATTGCTTTAAATCTCACGATTTACTCGCGACATCCCGGTTATTATTCTAGTTCATATTTTCTAGCGTTGAAAAGAAAATTGTTGACTCGGAGATCTAGATCTGAACTCGCGCAAATTGGAATTTATCCAGGTAGGCTATGTGCTTATTCGGTTACTGCGTGCCTAGATACCCATGGCCATGTTTTTGTGTGCTTCTCCAGGTCAGGATGCTTTGGATAAAGACATCTAGCGATCAAACAGCTGGAAATACGAAATAACAATTGTCTGCTTCTATTTTTTACGAATTGATAAATAGATTTTATTTTCATGTGTTTGCGTGTTTGCAAGTTTTGTGTACTATTTATAAGGACGTCTTTTAATAACTAATGAATATCCTCTCTCTCTGACACACACACACACACACACACACACACACACACACACTCATACACTCACACACAAACACTCATATACTTTCTCATGCCAACACATCGACATGCCTATTTATATTACTGTAGACTGCTTGAAAACGCTTACGGTCTGGTATTAATAAGAATTCGCTCAATGCAACTTTATATGTCTAGAATACCCCGTATTTATAAGTACCGCTCTCCCGCAGCTTTGAACTCCCCGACTGCCTTCGCCAACCAAAGGGTACACCTCGAAAGAGCTCAGGTTTTCCACCTCGACCGCTTAAACTTCCAGGATAATATTACGTAATATTTCTTCTTTTATTTCCTGTAATCGAGACTTCTTTTTTTAATAAATCTCAATTTACGCAATCAACCTCGTTTGATTAGGCAAGCGATAAACTGAAGTATAAGTTGGAACATCGCCCCGCGAGGATATCATTGGTTGAAAACCACATCCTAGCAGGTAACCTAATTGATTAGCCTTACAGATATCGATATAGTCTGTTTAGTAAACATGCTAAAAACTGATTTGTTTTGTTTCGTAATATATTAAAAGAATAAAACAATATTTGTAATTTATTTCAATTTAAAGACTTATTTGAACCTTTATATTTACGTTTACTACATCTGTACTTTCATCTGTCGCAGATACGAAATCTCACTCTTCTCTCCATGGAATCCAGCAGCAGTTGTCTCGCGCCCAACTCCAAGACAACCTCAACAACCTGATCGCGAATCGTAAAGGTGTTTTGGAGTTAGTCCGCGACAATATAATCAACCCCGATGACCAAGACCTGAAGCAGGCTTTGAAAGGTCGCTATCCAAGCAACGAAATTGGTTTATTTTTATACGAATGAAACTATTTGTCATATGGTTTAAATATTATATTTAAAGTTTGTTTTTTAGATTTATTTAAAAGCCATCACATTTTTTTATTTTTAAATAAATAAATACTTATGGAAACATTGTAATGTTCATGTATTAATATAATTATATTAATTCAATTAACAGCCATGGTCCTACTCTGTAATTTCATTCTACACCTGTAATTATGTCAATTTCAATGTCAATCACATTTACAGTCGAAGAATTTAAGTATCTCACCACAAGTAAAGTTTATCAGAGTAGAACGAAGGAAGTTTCTCAAGTTTTGGTTAGAACGTCTTCATTGTTGTAATCCTCTTGTCTATCAATTGTCAATTGTAACGCAATTCACTACAATCTTTTCAATCTAATCAATCCGTTCATCTCGTACAGTTTACATATTAATTGCTCATTAGGAATGCATTGGCATATAAACACTAACGTATTCGCGTGTATAGCTTCATTCCTTCGCGTCCTCACACCAGTGTGAAACCTCCAGTCAAAACAAGCGTATTCCAGCCCTTCCGCCTGGTCGAGTTGACTTCAACCTCTCCAATTTACCGTCCATCACCGCAGAATCATTCCAACAGGGTAACCTGTCTTCCATGCTCTAGTTGTAGTGTACACATCTATCTTGTAACTCCACTACCTTGTAACTCCACTCCCTTGTAACTCCACCCTCTTGTAACTCCACTCCCTTGTAACTCCACCCCCTTGTAACTCCACCCCTTTGTAACTCCACTCCCTTATAACTCCACTACCTTGTAACTCCACTACTTTGTAACTCCACTACCTTGTAACTCCACCCCCTTGTAACTCCACTACCTTGTAACTCCACCCCCTTGTAACTCCACTACCTTGTAACTCCACCCCCTTGTAACTCCACTACCTTGTAACTCCACCCCCTTGTAACTCCACCCCCTTGTAACTCCACTACCTTGTAACTCCACCCCCTTGTAACTCCACTCCCTTGTAACTCCACTCCCTTGTAACTCCACCCACTTATAACTCCACTACCTTGTAACTCCACCCCCTTGTAACTCCACCCCCTTGTAACTCCACCCACTTATAACTCCACTACCTTGTAACTCCACCCACTTATAACTCCACTACCTTGTAACTCCACCCCCTTGTAACTCCACACCCTTGTAACTCCACCCACTTATAACTCCACTACCTTGTAACTCCACTCCCTTGTAACTCCACTCCCTTGTAACTCCACTCCCTTGTAACTCCACTACCTTGTAACTCCACTCCCTTGTAACTCCACCCCTTTGTAACTCCACCCCCTTTAACCTCTATAACCCACCTCCTTAGGTGTCCTTACTTATCCCTCATCACAAATTAGAAGTCAAATCAGCACACCAGATCAAATTGCTCAACGAAGAAAGGTTTAGGAGTGTGATTTTGTTGTATGTAATGTGCTCATGGTGAGGGCAATTGATAATCTATGATCTTATCTAGAAATGTTTATTATATCAATTTAAATAGCATTGTTATGAAAACCATTGTTTTAAATTACTATATATTTATACCATCAATGAATATTTATAAATACATTTAAATAAAATGAAAATACCAATTTTTAGTAAAATATTCAATGAAAATTCCCATTGATAATATTTCTTTACTAAATAATAATTTGCAATGCCTGCAATAGATCTACAATGTAACAATGCCTGCAATAGATGTATGCTCATTTGTGTATCTATTGATATCAGTTGATATTCAATTGAATTGTTGTTTCCATTGAATTTTTAAAAGATATAAATCTGTATTTAATTAGAAACCTCCGTTTCCTAGATTAAAGCCCAACGCAGCGCCGGTAAGTTCAAAGTGAAGTTTCACCAGTACACCGGACCGCCCGAAACATCCTCGAACTCCACTTCCGCCGTGGCCCCCGTCGTAGCGCCGCCGACCCCGGTTGCCACGCCTCCTTCCATCGAGCCCGTCACGCCTCCTTCGGTAAGTCCTGGACGAGTGGCGTCGACGCCACCCGACCTCGACACTTACATTTCCGCCGCCATGGACATGGACGACAACGTTCCCGAGAAGAAGATCTGTGGCTACCAACAGCAACTCGAACAGCAACGATTCCTTTTGAATTGGGACTCGTCGCACCCGCAAGATTCGTCCCCACCTCCCGTCGGAACGCCTACGCCGTCCGATTGTAGCCCCGCCCCCGTCTCAACAACCATTGACAAAGCAGTTCTGCGAAGATTCAAAACCGTCAGCGAACAAGATATGAAGGTTTTCATGAACGCCGTCAAGGTTTGTTTTGTTATTTGATCTCTTCACCCTCTCTTTCCTTCCCTCTCTCCCTCATTCTCTCTTTCCTTCCCTCTCTCCCTCATTCTCTCTTTCCTTCCCTCTCTCCCTCACCCTCTCTTTCCTTCCCTCTCTCCCTCATTCTCTCTTTCCTTCCCTCTCTCCCTCACCCTCTCTTTCCTTCCCTCTCACCCTCATTCTCTCTTTCCTTCCCTCTCTCCCTCACCCTCCCTTTCCTTGCTTCTCTCCCTCATTCTCTCTTTCCTTCCCTCTCTCCCTCATTCTCTCTTTCCTTCCCTCTCTCCCTCACCCTCCCTTTCCTTGCTTCTCTCCCTCATTCTCTCTTTCCTTCCCTCTCTCCCTCATTCTCTCTTTCCTTCCCTCTCTCCCTCATTCTCTCTTTCCTTCCCTCTCTCCCTCATTCTCTCTTTCCTTCCCTCTCTCCCTCATTCTCTCTTTCTTTCCCTCTCTCCCTCATTCTCTCTTTCCTTCCCTCTCTCCCTCATTCTCTCTTTCCTTCCCTCTCTCCCTCACCCTCTCTTTCCTTCCCTCTCTCCCTCATTCTCTCTTTCCTTCCCTCTCTCCCTCACCCTCCCTTTCCTTGCTTCTCTCCCTCATTCTCTCTTTCCTTCCCTCTCTCCCTCATTCTCTCTTTCCTTCCCTCTCTCCCTCATTCTCTCTTTCTTTCCCTCTCTCCCTCATTCTCTCTTTCCTTCCCTCTCTCCCTCATTCTCTCTTTCCTTCCCTCTCTCCCTCACCCTCTCTTTCCTTCCCTCTCTCCCTCATTCTCTCTTTCCTTGCTTCTCTCCCTCATTCTCTCCCTTTCTGTCTCTTTATCCTTCCCTCTTTCCCTGGCTTCCCTCTCCCTCCCTGTTCCATACACAATACGCCTACAGAACAACACGGTGTACTACAAGCCTACCGAAGTATTCAACAAAGCCATGACTTCGTCTGCGATGAGCATGCCGAATGAAATTGATGTATTGGTCACCAAGGACATGTTGTGCATACAGAGCGAACGAGGATTCGCCATGTACCCGCCCAGCGTTAAGAATGAACCCTCGGTGGCTTCGCCGACGACCTCCGTAGCTTCGGCCGAGGCGTCGACGCCACCGCCCGTTCCCAACGCCATCTGTCGTGCTCGAGTTCCCGTCGTCCACACCACCGAGGTCGCAGGTCGAAGTTCCACCCCGAGGCTCGCTTACTCGTCGAGTGCGATCGTACACCCTACCCCGTTCGTGCAGACCCGTCCCAAGGTCGGCAGCGGGTCCCAGCGCCCTCTGCAGGTCATACGGGTCGAGTCGTTGCCCTCTAGCGGCTACGTTCCCGAAGGCATTCAATACGCGTGCGTCCGCAAACCTCCCAAATCCGCCGACGACCAACTACTCGACACCTACTCCACGTTGCCGGAGCCTGTACGAATGATCGACCTCAAGGTTAGATTTCACCTCGCTCTGCCTACCAACTCGCTTCTACTCGATCTCTATACCGAATGAATGAAGTGCAATACATCTTAGGTCTTAACTTCGGACTTAGATTACGGTTCTCGGGTCTTCGAAATGATATTCGCGCATTTTACATTATCAGGTTCAGGACTTGAAGTACGCCTGCAAAAGGCGTAGTCTGCTCACCACTGGTCGCAAGGCTGTACTCATCGAGCGCTTGAAGCCCTTCGAAGCCTCCGTCATGACTATGTACAACCACGGCATCGAATCTGCCACAAAGAGGGCACAAGTTGTTGCTGAATTACGACACAATAATAAAGTTAGTTTTGACCTCCTTACTTGTCTCTATTGTAGGTCAAGTAGTCTCTACTGTAGGTCAAGTAGTCTCTACTGTAGGTCTAGTAGTCTCTACTGTAGGTCAAGTAGTCTACTGTAGGTCAAGTAGTCTATTGTAGGTCAAGTAGTCTCTACTGTAGGTCAAGTAGTCTCTACTGTAGGTCTAGTAGTCTCTACTGTAGGTCAAGTAGTCTCTACTGTAGGTCAAGTAGTCTACTGTAGGTCAAGTAGTCTCTACTGTAGGTCAAGTAGTCTCTACTGTAGGTCTAGTTGTCTACTGTAGGTCAAGTAGTCTCTACTGTAGGTCTAGTAGTCTCTACTGTAGGTCAAGTAGTCTCTACTGTAGGTCAAGTAGTCTCTACTGTAGGTCAAGTAGTCTCTACTGTAGGTCAAGTAGTCTCTACTGTAGGCCAAGTAGTCTATATTGTAGGTCAAGTAGTCTACTGTAGGTCAAGTAGTCTCTACTGTAGGTCGAGTTGTCTCTACTGTAGGTCGAGTAGTCTCTACTGTAGGTCAAGTAGTCTCTACTGTAGGTCGAGTAGTCTCTACTGTAGGTCGAGTTGTCTCTACTGTAGGTCGAGTAGTCTCTACTGTAGGTCAAGTAGTCTCTACTGTAGGTCAAGTTGTCTCTACTGTAGGTCAAGTTGTCCCTATTTATTAGTTCTCCTTTCCATTCGTAATAAACGATGATTCATTATTTAATCAGGAGGTAGCTTTGCAATACGTTCGAGAAGATATCCTGAAAAAGAAGCGTTTATTGGTTGCACAGAAGCAGAGCATGAGGGCAGCGCTTGAACCCGACTCACCCCAGTCACTTACAGACTACGACCACAGCGTACAGGTTACGATGCACCCCAACCTCCTCTCCTCTCCTCCTCACCTTTAACCCCTCGTTAATGTATATTTACGTTCCTTTAGCCAATCAACAATCCCGTTTCCCCGGAGAATATATCGACGAGTTATTCAAATATGAAATCTAATGTGAATTTAAAAGCGTCCACTATTCGTCAATTGCCAGTAAAATCAACAACACTTCAACAAAACATACAAATGGTTATTTAATGGCTTTTATATTTGTTATGAAAATATTGTAATATTATTATTATTATTGATTTCTTCTGTATGAATTAGATCCAATAATTAGATTTAATAATTAGATCAAATAATTAGATCTAATAATTAGATCTAATATATCTATATATTAATAATTCCAATGAAATCAAAATATGATCGATGGCATTTACCTCGATAATTTATTCACTAATAACTATTTTCAGGTTGCTCAAAACATCGTCTCGACGGGAACCACATTTAGCCCTATTAACACAATAACTAGCGTACAGGTTGTACCCGTGTCCGTGAACGGTAAAACTGTACTGGTCAACAGCGTTTCCCCGATAGTGGTGCAATCGATTGGCCAGAACCCCACTACAACTGCCGTGGTGGTAGGGGGCGTCGTACCCACCTCAATACCCGTAGCTATTCGCGGCTCCGTCCCCGCCGTAGCTCCGCCTCCTTCGCCGACCGCCGACGTCTACATCATTAGCTCGCAGAAACTCTCCGAAGTGCAGTTCCTCCTCAGCATGAGCAACGGAAAATTCATGATCCACCACGCGAATGTTCCGCCCGGTACTCTATTGGCCAACGTCGACACCGTATCGCGCGGCCCCCATACGGCGGCGGTTCGTCGCGACCACCCGCCTCGAGCCCCGCCTCGAGCCCCGTCTCAAGCCCCGCCTCGGTCGACCCCGCCTCAAGCCCCGGCTCGTCCGACCGCGACCCCGCAAGCCCCCCAGCAACACGCCCACTTCCAAATCAACCGCGACAAGTTCACGCAGCTCTGCGATCGTAACCCTCAACTCGGCTCTCTCGCCGTTCAACAGTTTCTACTTCTCGAGATCGCCGAACTCATCGTCGCCGAGTACGACAGACGAAGACGAGTCGTAGGAGCTCCTTGCAGTCTTCAGTTGAACGCCGCTCTGGTAGATCGCTTCGTGGGCGAACTGTTGGCCGACGGGGCCCCCAGACTGGGCTCGAGGAGTTGTCGAGACCCTCGAGCCCAAGACGTTCACGCCAAACTCGAGAAGGCTTTGTCCGTGCAGCCGGCCTCGCCGACCTTGATATCCGGCAGTTTCGCGAGGATGTCCACGCGAGATCGCCGCAACACCGACTCCGTCGACGGAGCCACCGGCCTCAAAGAAACCTCCGCGAACTCCGGTACCACAGTTCGAGTTTCCGAGGTCGCGGAGACAATCGCGGCTCCGGATGATTCTGCCGGTTCCAAATATAGACCACCTCCTCCCGATTACATTTCAGCTGTGCAGAGCATGGTTGGTTCCATTCAATTCTATTTGCTAATCGCTTTCAATCGCTTTCAACACTAGAATATAGTTTTAGATTCACCATTCAACATTTTACCCTGAATCCTCAAACCCACCTCGCAGACTACCCAAAAGCAGCAGACTGTAGAACCCATGGAAGTGGACTCTGTGAGCAGATTCGATGACGTGTTCAGTGCCATTGGTCAGTTTATATTTACCCTTATCTCCCCTAATATATGTTATTTATCAAAGAATATATAATAAGATATCTTTTTTTGAATTTGTTAGCATATACGATTTCAATATATTTGTGAATAATAAAATTAAAAGATGTTCTATTTAATTTGTATAACAAGATTATTATTATTAATAACAATCATAATTTATATTCACATTACTTTATTTTTAAAGATATCATATTTTTCATAAACATTATTAATAAAAAATCTATAGATTACAAATTATTTTCAGTTTTTATAATTTTATGAGTACATAAATATAGTTATAAATATGATTTTATTACTCTATTTTATTTATTAGATACTCGTGTTAAAATGAATTTGTAATATTTGATTTTACTTACAATGTAAGATATTGTTAAGTAAAAAAATAAAAATATTCAATTTTCATATTTTACGCATATACGCAAACATCTTAATTATTGTTAAGTTTATAGACACGTAATTTAGAATTCAAATCACCGCAGGTATGGTGGACAAACGAGACTCCGATACCCTACACCAGCAGTCCTACGATATGGTCCCTCCGGTGCCGGACAACTCCTCAAACTCCCTGATCACCGCGTCAAACCCGTTCGCCCACGACATCGACATCTCGCAGTGCGTCTACTCGACGGACATCGCGATCCGTTGCCACGAGCTCATTCGCAACAACGAAGACGCCATGCAACGCTACGTAGCCGACACCGCTCCCGACCAATCGCAACGCGCCGTCGCCGACTACATCCAGCCCAACGGTTGCTACAAAACATCGGCGTCGCCAACCAAAGAACCACCCGTCGCCCCTACCTCCCCAACCCCGAGCA
Source organism: Osedax frankpressi (assembly GCA_964035775.1). NCBI lineage: Eukaryota > Metazoa > Annelida > Polychaeta > Sabellida > Siboglinidae > Osedax > Osedax frankpressi. The sequence continues at coordinate 28,366,325 of OZ038316.1, forward strand.
CTGCCGATAAGGTCTATACTTCGGACGATTTCCAACAGCACCGTATGAATTCCGGGGACGTTTACTTCACATTGAAGGGCACCGATCCAGCCGAGACCGGTCTTTTCTACTTCAGCATGGAAGATAGCTCCTACCTGCCATTCGAAGATGAAACTATCATGAAGCTCACATTGTCTGAAATAAAACCGCTCCTAAGCACCCTGGTACCCGCACCCGCATTGACGGATGCTGAACTTTACGATATCGACGACCCCCTGCAGAGGGCGCTTTACGAGACTTCCTCGAAATCACCGGTAAAGCGACGTCAACACACTCTAGGCACCAATATCTTCGACTCCCTCAGCCTCTCGCTGAACCCAACCGATGAAGAGATCTACGGACCCGCCGAGTTGACCCCACCCCATCACTCCCATGGCGCAGTCGACGCCACCTCTACCCCCGCCTTCCTGACGGACCCATTCGCCGCGAACCCCTCCGAGGTCACCATGGCGGACGTAGGTGGCGCAACCATCTCCGGTTTCGAACCCCTGATCGCTGCAGATGAAATTAAGATTGAGAACCTAGACCCGATGTCGTCTATGTCGGCTCCATTAGCGCAGGTCGAGGATGGTCTGCCAATCAAAACCGAAATTAAAAGCGAAGACGTCGACGAAGTGAAATATGAACCTAATAGTGAATGCTACGAATCTTCCGAGATTAAAGAAGAACCACTCGATCATCTCGCTCCAATGCCAGCTCCAAAAGTTCATATAACCTCCGCACTACCTCCTCGCGAAGTATTTGAAAATAAGGTTTTTATCTGATGAGCTTCATTTCGAAAATATTTAAATATTAATTATCATAATTTTCTTAATATTTGATATATATTTTAATTTCAAATTCTCATATTTACAGAATACCTCGGCACACAATATCAGTACATTGTAAGTACATTTATTTATTGATACTTACTTTTATATATATTAAACAACAATGATGACTTAATAATACTAATTTCTACAAGGATATTAATATTGCCACCTCTACTTAGCACGGAAAATAATGAGATGATCTCGGAACTGTTCGGAGACTGGGATCCGATGGATGCTCAGATGATGGCTATTGCACCCGTAGAAGATGGAGCCGAGATGTGCTCCGGAGAACTCGGACAGTACCCATATGAGCCCCCGCAAACCCATGTTATCGCCGCCACCACGGCTATCCCCATCGTCGCCGCTACCGCCCCCGCCGCACCCCTACCCCCGCATCGCATCGGAGCCGACGACGGTCGTACTTCGGGCCACTATCGCGTAGATGCTTCCAATGATATCAAGGTAATGGCTGACCAGGACCGTATGCTCAAGGAATCACTTCACGCCGCCATGTTGAACTCGGCGGATACAGACGCCGACGAAACATCATCCATGTACGATCTACTGGACTTCCCCGATAAGTCTCACCCCTCTCTGACATTCGTTTGATCTCCATCCTACTCCCCCCCTCCCCCCCCCTCCCCCGTTTTACCCTCTATATCCCCTCCCCATTAGAAAGCCATCCCTATATATGAATTGCTTTCATAATCATTATCGACATCATTACAAGTCCTCAAATTCGGTCTCCGTGCCAACCCAAGTTTCATCAGCGGATTTGCAAGCCGTTTCGTATTTACGAATATTTTATACGCTCGTTTATTTCTATGTTCGCTTCGCCCGACAGCTCGGAGAGCATTGTTTATCGGGATCCTTATTCCTGACCGACTACCCATCCCATCCCAATACAACTATACACATACAAAGTGCCTTTTACATTGTTCTCTATCTCTCTCTCGTATAGAATGCCTACATGGGTACCTGCGTTTAATAAATTCTATATGATTATGACTTTGTTGTTTTTCATTAGTTTATGTTCTCATAAAATAATAGATTATGTTAATGTTTACTATAAGTATTACTTCTGTTATAACTAATCAAGGGAATTACTATCGTGTATAATATAAATATGATTCCTAACAATTATAATATAGTATTTGTTATCTTTTAGTATAATAGATATCATATTAATATATAGAAATAGATGCTCAATAATTGCTTACTTAATTTTACCTAAAATTACATATTGTGTTGATCTGTAATTGTTTTCAATTCTAATTCTATCTAATTAATATTAAATATAGAATATGTATGTATGGAAAATATTTCATTATACAATATATTGATGTATTTTAAATATGCATTTGACCAATCTAAGCATATCATATACTATATTAAAGATACCTATACAAATTTATTTAAATTTTGATTCAAAGTATATATTACTGTATTATTAGTTTTATTATATGATCTATTTAATTTTTTTACATCTATATTAGTATTGCTTACTTAAAGAGATTAAATGTCATGCAAAACTATGCAGTTAAAAATATGAATACATGTATTATGAGTTGACAAATATAAAATCTATTAAAATATTAATTAATAATACTCGAGGTAATCTTGGAATATACAATATATGTATATATATATAGATATATATATATATATATGTATATATATTTTTTTAAATCTTGGTCTAAGATTCTTGGAGTCTAATATTATTTTAATTCTACTATGCATGAATAAAGCAATTTCTCTATATTTTTATTTAGTATTTTATTAGACTCTTGGTAAAGATTACTGATAATAGTAATTAGTAATAATACTAATTAGTATATGCAATGTCTAATTAAAATCATGAGTTTATATCTGATGTTTATCCCTCGTATACTGGATATTATCCTGTGGATAATCATGGATATGATAGAATTGTAATATTTGTATATAATATATATTATAAGTATATATCAAAAATAATTATCTATGTTATGATACCTTGAATATAATAATTAATGAAAATAAAGATTTAACTTAAATTTTAAAATTGTAAATCTATGAATGAAAGTATACCAAACTCCTTACATTTCCTATGTTTTCTTATTTAAATTTTGTATTGAAATATTGAAAATTTATAATATATTTATATAAAGTTTTATAAACTTTTAAATATATTATTGATTATTATATATATATTATTTATGAATTTATAATTGTATACACTTTTAATTGAATTATCATATTTTATTAATATAACATTAAAGGGTTAATATCATACGAATTTTAAATATACAATTTTTAAACTTTATTTTGTATACGCATAATTATAAACATATGAATTGGTTATTAACTGATTAATAGCATACGATAGCGGTATATAATATGATAAGTTGTATTACAATTATAATTCTTATATATTAACCCTTAAAAAACTATGTCTAATATTCACAAATATATTTACATCAATACCAAAATCACTGAACCATAAAATAAAACTTATCGAATTTTCAATGATTAATAATAATAATATTTAATTTAATAAATAACAATTATTTGTAATCTACTATTATACTATATATTCATGAATATATATATATATATATATAGGATTAAGTACTTTTTACGGTGAGTTCAAATTATGAGGGAGTTGCGTGCGATAAAAATTCTAAATAGGCATATTAAAATAATATGACTGACATTTATATTTGCTCATGTCTATTAATAACACTGTAATTCATTATGAAGATTCACGGTTTAATCAGTAAACAATAGATAATTAAATATTAAGGATATATATATTATGCATACAATATATATATATACTATATATACATAATATATATATATATATGCTGATATGTTATATGTATACATATATATATAATATATAGAATTAGTCATTTCTATTTATTTAGTAAGTCATTCATAGTTATTCATATTATTTAATGATGTTATGTAATATTGTGAAGCAATTAATTAGCAGTGCATATTGACCAGTAACCAATGTATAACAATCAGGTATTAGAAGTAATGTATAACAATCAAGTATTAGAAATATTATGTGGAACATTGGTAATATATATGTTAACAATACTGAATGTATAGTATTTAGAGAAAAATCAAATTATTTTCATATATCATTATATATTATTATAACAATATATAATTATAACGAATTGTATATACTATAACTATATATATATATATATATATATATATATATATATATATAGTTATAGTTATATATGTATATATATAAAATATATAAATTTAATACATATATATATATTATATAGGTTTATATATAACATATATAAATAAAATACATGTGTATATCGATGAATATATGTTATATAGGTATATATATAACATATATAACTAAAATATATATATATATATCAATATAGCAAAGTACTTTGACTATATATGCATATGTTATAAGTATAATATAAAACACATGCATTAATATAAAGTTGCACACAGAAGTTAAATTGTATATGAATAATTCAATAAAAATAGATGTAACATTTAAATGTGTTTATGTATTCACTGAATTAGATTTAGAGTGGTCTTGAAAATAAGCTGCATAATTTGAACTCACTAAGTAATATGTACTTGATCCTATATATATAATATAGTTAATATATTTAATATAATACATTATCAATAAACTAATACTATATAAATCATAACAGAATTATTTATTGACATTTAACTAGGAATTATTATTAATAAAATAATCAATTTAGTTTTGGCACCACGTTATTCTGATATAATTACTCTAATAGATTCATAAGGAAGAGTAAATAGTATGGTAAGAGGTCATTAGATAGCAGTCGACTAACACCCGAGGTTGAGAGGTCATAGCACACGATACGCTGTCAGCAGTTTCCCGATGTCAGATAGAAGTATCTCCCCGACTCCACAAATTCAAAATCCTTCTCCTACTTCTTTCCATTCGGATACGCACTACGGGTTAGCACTACGGGTTAGCACTAGGGTTTAGCACTAGGGTTTAGCACTACGGGTTAGCACTACGTGTTAGCACTACGGGTTAGCACTACGGGTTAGCACTACGGGTTAGCACTACGTGTTAGCACTACGGGTTAGCACTACGGGTTAGCACTACGGGTTAGCACTACGGGTTAGCACTACGTGTTAGCACTACGGGTTAGCACTACGGGTTAGCACTACTGGTTAGCACTACTGGTTAGCACTACGGGTTAGCACTACGGGTTAGCACTACGGGTTAGCACTACGGGTTAGCACTACGGGTTAGCACTACCCTTAGCACTACGGGTTAGCACTACTGGTTAGCATTACGGGTTAGCACTACGGGTTAACACTACGGGTTAGCACTACGGGTTAGCACTACGGGTTAGCACTACCCTTAGCACTACGGGTTAGCACTACGGGTTAGCACTTCGGGTTAGCACTACGGGTTAGCACTACGGGTTAGCACTACGGGTTAGCACTACGGGTTAGCACTACGGGTTAGCACTAACCTTAGCACTACGGGTTAGCACTACGGGTTAGCACTACGGGTTAGCACTACGGGTTAGCACTACGGGTTAGCACTCTGGGTTAGCACTACGGGTTAGCACTACGGGTTAGCACTACGGGTTAGCACTACGGGTTAGCACTACGGGTTAGCACTACGGGTTAGCACTACGGGTTAGCACTACGGGTTAGCACTCTGGGTTAGCACTACGGGTTAGCACTACCCTTAGCACTACGGGTTAGCACTACGGGTTAGCACTTCGGGTTAACACTACGGGTTAGCACTACGGGTTAACACTACGGGTTAACACTATTGATTAGCACTACGTGTTAGTACTACGGGTTAGCACTAGGGGTTAGCACTACGGGTTAACACTACGGGTTAGCACTACGGGTTAACACTACGGGTTAGCACTACGGGTTAACACTACGGGTTAGCACTATGGGTTAGCACTAGGGGTTAGCACTACGGGTTAGCACTACGGGTTAACACTACGGGTTAGCACTACGGGTTAGCACTAGGGGTTAGCACTACGGGTTAACACTACGGGTTAGCACTAGGGGTTAGACTACGGGTTAGCACTACGGGTTAACACTAGGGGTTAGCACCTATTAGTGAATATGGTGATCATATGAGATTTCCATTTCAGAATTTTAATTTTTATCTCTAGAATTTATTTTTAACTTGGGCTTGAAATTTAATTCAACTAAATTGATATTTTTTACACAAAATCTGTTTCAAATACAAATTTGTAATTAATATTACATTTTAAATACAAATACAAAAATACTAAAACCAATTAAATATATTACATCTAAATTATTTTGCTGTAAGCAATATATTTAGCCATAGACAATGTATTACCAGTCTACAATTCACATTACATATGTCCTCTTGTGTACTCATTTTTCAATATCCATAACTATTTGATGTTAAAAATATTAAATACTAAATAAAAATTAACCAAATAATAATTTGAATTTAATTTTGATCAATTTGGGCTAGAAAATTGTTCTATGCAAACGAAAAGATTAAATCTAGAATAATCATATCATTTTGTGTATCAATTTTTTTAGTGTTAACATATTAGATACAGTTATAACATATTAGATACAGTTATAACATATTAGATACAGTTATAACATATTAGATACAGTTATAACATATTAGATACAGTTATAACATATTAGATACAGTTATAACATATTAGATACAGTTATAACATATTAGATACAGTTATAACATATTAGATACAGTTATAACATATTAGATACAATTATAACATATTAGATACAGTTATAACATATTAGATACAGTTATAACATATTAGATACAGTTATAACATATTAGATACAGTTATAACATATTAGATACAGTTATAACATATTAGATACAGTTATTACTTATTAGTTACAGTAGATTGTTTAGTAAAAATTGTAATTTTTAAATATATATATTGTTGTATTATTCTCTATTGTAGCAGGAGAGACTTGAACTGGAATTGTGAACGTCATGGCAACCCTTCACATGACGACAATGTTTTCCTGGCGGCTAAAAATGCGGCTCATCGAAGGCGAATGCGAAATTTCACAAGGAAAAAGCGAAATATCCCACAAAGGTTTAAGATTGACAAACGTAGACCCGTCCTACGTCTTTCAGACCGGGGATCCCGCGGAATCATGTCGACGGCCCTCCGACGCCTGGAAGGCCTAGTTCCCCATTTACCCCTCCCTCTACCACCTCGGCATCCCACTCCCAATTCCCGCAGACCCGGAATACTTCGAAATCGGTCCAGTAGTCTTCAGCATGTTGACGGTTTAATTCCTCCAGCTGACCGACTCATCGCTGAACTGACGGCTCCTCTTGAAGCTCGGTTCAAGCACTGCCTACCAGATCTTGACTTCATTGCACTTGTAGAGACTCTACGAGACGATCAGCTATTACAGCTCACCGATATAAGAAATGTAAGACAATTCAGAAATCTACACTGGTTTCAATGAAATCTACACTGGTTTCAATGAAATCTACACTGGTTTCAATGAAATCTACACTGGTTTCAATGAAATCTACACTGGTTTCAATGAAATCTACACTGGTTTCAATGAAATCTACACTGATTTCAATGAAATCTACTCTGGTTTCAATGAAATCTACACTGATTTCAATGAAATCTACTCTGGTTTCAATGAAATCTACACTGATTTCAATGAAATCTATACTAATTCTAATGAAATTTACATTGTAGTTTAAAATATTTTAATTATAATTTCTATTGGATGTATTGAAATCTACAGTGTAATTTAGATTGTTTTTAGTGTGATTTATACATTTGTTGACTTATTTTTCCTTGTGCATTCATTTTCTCTTTAGTAATTGAGATATTTGGTTTGTTCATAATAAAACTATTATCTTGTTTAGTTATAACAAATAGTATGGTGTATTTGATTGGAATTAAAAACTATTTAATCTATTTAAAATATTTGTATTATATTGTACTGAACATTTATATTACATTATTTATATAGCACATATATTTAAGGTAACATTGATTTATATAAATTCAGTGATAATAAAATACAAACATAAATCTTTTTAATATAAATTAGATACAAAAATGCTGATGCCGAAAAACCAGAAATAACTCTGATATAATTTACATATACGTACACTAATGCGACCCTTTACATATCTACATTCTCAGCATGCCGAAATTGACGCATGCGGCGATGAAATCTGCGATCCAACTCTAGATTACCAAATTGGTAGGGACGAGGCCGAGTTGGTTATCCGATCCATCGCAGCTTCTCGACGTTCATCCGTTCAATTTGATCCGGATGATGAGATCGCGATATCGGTCAGTTGCATCGATTGCTAGAGTATAAGATATTGTGTGTGAGAGCCTTTGACATTGTTTATTCGGGTCGCGTCTAATAAATTAAGTTAATAGGTTTATAAATCTCGCTTTTAAAACTTTCTATGTAGATTCATGTTAGTCAATATTTTTTGTTTTTTTCGAAGTTTTCGAAGTTTTTTCTTAATAACTCGTCTCATTCTATTTATAGATACAGCCTGAATGCGATTACGAATCTAAGAATTTCAATCAAGAGTACCGGAGAACATTTGCGAAAGAAACAATGGCAATGACCAACACCAATAAGTTAGTGAGATGGTGTAATTGACCAGCAGATAGCTGGTGTGTTAATGAGTGTTATTGGCTATTCTAATGGTTAGGGTGATAAGTTGGCAGTTTATAAGTTATATTAGTTGGTGGTAAGTTGATAACCTTATTTAGTTGTTTAGTTGATGAATTGAACAGTAGAGCAGTATATAAATTGGTATGTTTAACAATTGATATATTGATATATTGATATATTGAAATATTGATATATTTCATTTAGTTTATAATTTCATAAGTTAGTAATTTGACAAATTGGCAAGTCTGTTTAGTTTGATTAGTTGGTGGGTTGGTTTAATTGCTACAGTGATTTAGTTGCTAAAGTGATTGGTATGTTGGTTTAGTTGATAAGTTAGTAAGTTAGTTTAGTTGGTTTATTGGTAATAATTATGTTTTAATAAACTTTTTAGTTTGGATACAAATCTGAATGATGCATACCAACAAATCAAAATCAACACTAAATCCAAATGGAAGTATTTTTATTCACTTTGCTATGAATACCTCGATTTATTAGTAGTCTGGAGGTCTTCTTTTAAAGAAATTGAAGGTATAACCATTTTAAATACAGATACGTAATAATATAGGTATTACATAATTTCTACATGAATTAAACTTAAACATCAATCATCACCTCTCCTCATTCAATTGTTAGAACTCAACTCATTAAGTTATGCAACATAATCTCCATTTAAGCAATTGTTTTTTTTACTTATTATTTTTTAACCTTTTATTTTATTATTTCCTTAATTTTAAGTAATCATAAATATAAATTTTCAAGATTTTCAAAAATGTTTAGATTATTTTCAAGTTACTTTGTGATATTTATACTCCTCATCTTTTTTTAAGTACCACTTACCTCTCCCACCCGCACCAAACCCCTCCTTACCTCCGTTGGGTACCGAGTCGCTCCCACTAACGTACGCCCCCATCCTGGCACCTCGCAGGGGCGCACGGATCCCAAGCTACCTGCTATTTCTCTGTGCTACGCTGGCTGATGTTCTTGAATACGTTTGTAGCTGCGTTGATTATTTGCTGCCTAGTCCTGCCCCAGACCCTACTTCCCGTTGCACCTTTGCAATTCAGTTTGCTTGCAAATCACACGTCGTCGTTTACCCAACGTCAGTAATTTCGTATTTTCTCGGCTATTTCCTGGAAATTGTGAACTTGGCGAGGACCGGATTGTAGAGACCGTGGGTGTGGGAAGAGGATGGAGCCCATAGTGTGGGTGTTTGAAGAGGGTGGGGTCCATAGTGTGGGTGTGTGAAGAGGATGGGACCCATAGTGTGGGTGTGTGAAGAGGATGGGACCCATAGTGTGGGTGTGTGAAGTGCATGGGACCCATAGTGTGGGTGTGTGAAGAGGATGGGACCCATAGTGTGGGTGTGTGAAGTGCATGGGACCCATAGTGTGGGTGTGTGAAGAGGATGGGACCCATAGTGTGGGGGTGTGAAGAGGATGGGACCCATAGTGTGGGGGTGTGAAGAGGATGGGGTCCATAGTGTGGGTGTGTGAAGAGGATGGGGTCCATAGTGTGGGTGTGGGAAGAGGATGGGGCCCATAGTGTGGGTGTGTGAAGAGGGGTGGGCCCATAGTGTGGGTGTGTGAAGAGGATTGGACCCATAGTGTGGGTGTGTGAGGGGGTTGGACCCATAGTGTGGGTGTGTGAAGAGGATGGGAACCATAGTGTGGACTTGTGAAGAGGGTTGAACCCATAATGTGGGTATTATATTACAAAAGAATATATCTTCATATATAGTCTTCAAAATATAATTCTTACTTTCCGAAATTAATTTCATTTTATTATCTCTAAGTGAATCATTATGAAGAGGCTGTTGTGAATTGTTCTATGGACTATAAAACTTCATATGCAAGAAGGAAAGATTTGAACTTTGGCCCAATAATTATACAATTTCTTAAAGGAACGGTTAAAAAGACCTCTTTAAAGATACATTTATTTAAATTATTCTTAACTTTAACTTTTAAAAGCATATTTTGTAATTATAAAAATAATATTTATTAATTTTTATATTAATATAGCATTTTAATTGAATGAATAGTATTTAATATTTATAACATGCTTCTATTATTTACAGACACAAAGGTATATATTAATTATATTAGTTATTCTATAATTTAATGTATAAATATGCTTTTACTATATAAAGAAATATTATCCTAACTTGCATTTTTAAAGATTTTATTCAATGTTTACTCGCGCATTTATTATAATATTAATATATATATATTATTGTGTATAAATTAGATGGTTTTGCTATCGTTGCAGGACAATGATTGGGTACTTAACAAACTCGAGCCCGGCCTATCCTAATGACCACTCGTTGCCAGGGTTGGATGGAGGAGACTAGTCTGTTTACCGGCAATTACTACAATCGTAAACTGGACTTGTCGGCAGAAGTACTCGGGTCTTTGGGTACGTCGTCGCTGGAAGTACAGAACTACGACATAGGACTTGCTTTCTTACTTGTGACCGGCTTCTACTTCTTCATAACGCTCATCTCTATGATTGTCTAGTTAGCCGGCATTGTCAGACCCGTCAAATTATACCTGATTAGCCCATTACCTTCAACTACATTACAAGTACTACCTTGATACTCTGTCATTTTGTATCGAGACTTTCTTACCTTGTTACTATTACTTTATTGTCTTTACATTGTTGTGTCCGGGATATGTGTTGCATTGTTCATTAGTAAATTCATCTATATGTAATACATTTCAGATGTCCATCCTTCCATCAAATATATCTTCAAACCCTCCTCAACTCCTCATCTCCTTACTTCCACACCCTCACCACTCTCCCCTCACTTCTCCGCACCCCCAGTACTCACCCCTCACCTCTCACCCCTATGCACCCCTCACATCCTCACCCCTCATCACACCCCTGACCCCTACATACCCCCAGTACTCACCCCTCACCTCCTCACCCCTCATCACACCCCTGACCCGTACGCAACCCCAGTACGCACCCCTCATCACACCCCTGACCCCTACATACCCCCAGTATGCACCCCTCATCACACCCCTGACCCCTACATACCCCCAGTACTCACCCCTCACCCCTGACCCCTACTCACCCCCAGTACGCACTCCTCATCACACCCATGACCCCTACATACCCCCAGTACGCACTCCTCATCACACCCATGACCCCTACATACCCCCAGTACGCACTCCTCATCACACCCCTGACCCCTACATACCCCCAGTACTCACCCCTCACCCCTGACCCCTACTCACCCCCAGTACGCACTCCTCATCACACCCATGACCCCTACATACCCCCAGTATGCACCCCTCATCACACCCCTGACCCCTACATACCCCCAGTACTCACCCCTCACCCCTGACCCCTACTCACCCCCAGTACGCACTCCTCATCACACCCATGACCCCTACATACCCCCAGTACGCACTCCTCATCACACCCCTGACCCCTACATACCCCCAGTACTCACCCCTCACCTCTCACCCCTATTTGCCAGCACGGGTGATGGCTTTAAGAATCGTCACGTTCACAATCGCAGTAAGGTAACTGCCTACTCCCACATTGTGTTCACAAGTTGGGATTTCTCTGTGACGTCGAGTTTCGCAGCCAAAGTAAACAATGTCAATATCAACAGGAAAATAGTGGTTTATTTCTTTATTGACACTTACCTCGCGACATAGGAGTGTCCCACTCTCACACACACACACGCACACACACACACACACACACACACACACACACACACACACATACCTTCATAACACAACACTCTCCATTACCCTCTATCACCCCACACCAGCAGTCCCCATCAACCCCACATTCCACTCCAGCCCCATCACCCCACACCATCAGTCCCCATCAACCCCACACTCCACTCCAGCCCCATCACCCCATACAATCAGTTCCAATCGCACTTCACTCTACCACAGGCTCCCATTACCTCGTCTCCACACCCCATCATCCCCTGCACACCCAAACCCCACCCCACCATTCCTAGGACGCCATAGCTTTGCAACGGGAGCGTAAACTAAAGAGTGAAAGAACCATCTGCGCCAGGTTCAAGATCTACACCATCAGAGTGGTCAGCAATACCACGGTGTTGTTCATTTGGACACTGTCCAGCTATGTGATCTATGGCGTTTTTAGTGCCTGGGTACCAAAGGTATGTGTATAGGTGTGTGAGTAGATGTGTGGGTAGGTGTATAGGTGTGTGTGTGTAGGTGTGTGTATAAGTGTGTAGGTAGGTGTGTAGGTGTGTGTGTAGGTAGGTGTGTAGGTAGGTGTGTGTGTAGGTGTATATGTATGTGAGTAGGTGTGTGTATAAGTGTGTAGGTGGTGGGTAGGTGTGTGTGTAGGTGTGTGTGTAGGTGTATATGTGTGTGGGTAGGCGTATAGGTGTGTGGGTAGTTGTGTGTAGGTGTATATGTATGTGAGTAGGTGTGTGTATACGTGTGTAGGTGTGTGGGTAGGTGTGTGGGTAGGTGTGTGTGTAGGTTTGTGTGTAGGTTTGTGCGTGAAGAATTTATTATACACAAAGAATTTAACATATTAATAAATGTTCTACAATGTTTTACGAATAAAAATGAACGATAAAATAAAATAAAAGTAACATAACGTGTCAAGGTAAGTCCAAGTGTTAGAAAATAAAATAAAATATAGGTGAGGTGATTAGTCTCACCTAAACAGGAAGCTTTTTAGCCTGCACTTAAACATGTTAATGGTGACAGCGGGGGATAGTAGTTTTTTGGGAAAGTGTGTGAGTAAATTTAACCCATCACGAGTGTAGTATAATAATAAAAAGTTTGGTGAGGCAGATTAAGGAAACAATGCATAAAAGGAACAATGCCTAAAAACAAGGATGAGACTAAAATATAAATATAACAAATAAATATCTTTTCTATTGTTATGTGGTCAAAGTATTGTATTCAGTGAAGTAGGTGTAAATTGAGGTGTTAAGTAGTGTGTATGTCTAAGTAGTAGCTAGTACTAAAGTAGGTATATTGTGGCTAGTACTAAAGTAAGGATATATTACCTAGTACTAAAGTAAGTATATAATACCTAGTACTAAAGTAAATATATAGTACCTAGTACTAAAGTAAGTATATAGTACCTACTAGGTACTATATACTTATTTTAGTATTAGGTACTACCTAGTACTAAAGTAAGTATATTGTGGCTAGTACTAAAGTAAGT
>OZ038316.1:28380245-28411221 GCA_964035775.1 Osedax frankpressi
ACAGAGTTGAAAGTTAGTACATTTGTTCATTATTAAGTAGTATGTTTGGAAGTTAATAAAACAGGTTAAGTAAGTATTAGTTAAATTTAGTCGGTATGTGAGATTCTTATTGAGTATTTACTCAAGGGATTATGGTTTATGTTTTGAAGTAAATCATTTGCTTAAAAAAGAGTGGAGTTTATTTTTGAATTTATTTTTGTCTTATTCAAATTACATATTGGCTCGTAATTAATACCGTAATGTTCCATAGGTGTGTGTATAAATATGTGTAGGTGTGTGTATATAAGTGTGCGAGTAGGTGTGTAGTTGTGTGTATAGGTGAGTAGGTGTATAATTATGTAGTTGTGTGTAGGAGTATGTATTTTATTTCGACTCATATCTAGGCACATTTGCCAAATCGAACATGCATAGCACATAGTATAGGTATATTGTTTTTACGATAGCAACATTGGGGAAAAGAACAAGGAAACATATAATTGTAAGGAAATAAATATGAGGGAATTAAGTGTAGCGGAGATAAGATAAGAGTATATAACGAAGTGTAAGGAATGGGTTTATAATGGAATGGTTTGGTTTGGCTAAAATACTTAAGCGATTTTTAAGTATGTGAAGTTTGTTGAGGAGGGTTTGGTAAGTTTAAGTTAAAAAGTTATGGAATCTGTTTTTAAATGAGTTATGTAGTTTCACATTAGTGATAATATTAGTGAGTTACAGTAGTGAGTTACAGTAGTGAGTTACAGTAGTGAGTTACAGTAGTGAGTTACAGTAGTGAGTTACAGTAGTGAGTTACAGTAGTGAGTTACAGTAGTGAGTTACAGTAGTGAGTTACAGTAGTGAGTTATTATAGTGAGTTACAGTAGTGAATTACAGTAGTGAGCTACAGTAGTGAGTTACAGTAGTGAGTTACAGTAGTGAGTTACAGTAGTGAGTTACAGTAGTGAGTTACAGTAGTGAGTTACAGTAGTGAATTACAGTAGTGAGTTACAGTAGTGAGTTATTATAGTGAGTTACAGTAGTGAATTACAGTAGTGAGCTACAGTAGTGAGTTACAGTAGTGAGTTACAGTAGTGAGTTACAGTAGTGAGTTACAGTAGTGAGTTACAGTAGTGAGTTACAGTAGTGAGTTACAGTAGTGAATTACAGTAGTGAGTTACAGTAGTGAGTTACAGTAGTGAGTTACAGTAGTGAGTTACAGTAGTGAATTACAGTAGTGAGCTACAGTAGTGAGTTACAGAAGTGAGTTACAGTAGTGAGTTACAGTAGTGAGTTACAGTAGTGAGTTACAGTAGTGAGTTACAGTAGTGAGTTACAGTAGTGAGTTACAGTAGTGAGTTACAGTAGTGAGTTACAGTAGTGAGTTACAGTAGTGAGTTACAGTAGTGAGTTACAGTAGTGAGTTACAGTAGTGAGTTACAGTAGTGAGTTACAGTAGTGAGTTACAGTAGTGAGTTACAGTAGTGAGTTACAGTAGTGAGTTACAGTAGTGAGTTACAGTAGTGAGTTACAGTAGTGAGTTACAGTAGTGAGTTACAGTAGTGAGTTACAGTAGTGAGTTACAGTAGTGAGTTACAGTAGTGAGTTACAGTAGTGAGTTACAGTAGTGAGTTACAGTAGTGAGTTACAGTAGTGAGTTACAGTAGTGAGTTACAGTAGTGAGTTACAGTAGTGAGTTACAGTAGTGAGTTACAGTAGTGAGTTACAGTAGTGAGTTATTATAGTGAGTTACAGTAGTGAGTTATTATAGTGAGTTACAGTAGTGAGTTATTATAGTGAGTTACAGTAGTGAGTTATTATAGTGAGTTACAGTAGTGAGTTATTATAGTGAGTTACAGTAGTGAGTTATTATAGTGAGTTACAGTAGTGAGTTACAGTAGTGAGTTACAGTAGTGAGTTACAGTAGTGAGTTACAGTAGTGAGTTACAGTAGTGAGTTACGGTAGTGAGTTACGGTAGTGAGTTACAGTAGTGAGTTATTATAGTGAGTTACAGTAGTGAGTTACAGTAGTGAGTTACAGTAGTGAGTTACAGTAGTGAGTTACAGTAGTGAGTTACAGTAGTGAGTTACAGTAGTGAGTTACAGTAGTGAGTTACGGTAGTGAGTTACGGTAGTGAGTTACGGTAGTGAGTTACGGTAGTGAGTTACAGTAGTGAGTTACAGTAGTGAGTTACAGTAGTGAGTTACAGTAGTGAGTTACAGTAGTGAGTTACAGTAGTGAGTTACAGTAGTGAGTTACAGTAGTGAATTACAGTAGTGAGTTACAGTAGTGAGTTACAGTAGTGAGTTACAGTAGTGAGTTACGGTAGTGAGTTACGGTAGTGAGTTACGGTAGTGAGTTATTATTTGACTATCATTTTTAGTGACATAATAAAGTTTATTTAATAAAACTTGACATTTTTAGTAATATTTAATTTAAATTTATTTTAAATTTTCTGTGTGTAGTTTGTAAGTGTAGGTGTATGTATTGGTTTGTATAAGTTTTGTGGTGTGGATGTATATACTTGCGTGTGTATATCTATAGGTGTGTGTATGTAGATTCACAATTGTTATCTATTGATCCAGAATGACTCCAAATTAAACATTTAGATGCAGACTTGGCCGGACATTCTGCGAGAGTATCTGCCACCTTTAACTATAACGCTGGTGAATGCATTGCTACCAACGCTATTCGAAATTATAGCCAAGTTTGAAAGTCTCTCGGCCGACACAGAAATTGAAATCACCATTGCGAGGTTTCTTTAATTTTCAAATTACAAGATAATGTAAGAAATTTGCAATTTTCTATCTGGTAATATATTTAATTCTGCTAAATTGTTTTGTTTGAAAGTCAATTCCTTTAAGCTCAACGATTTAATATTATATCTATATTTAATATATTATATTATAATACATGCTCCAGTTAATAAAATGATTTCAATAATATGAATATGTAAGATACATTCACTTTATGTGACATTGTCTGTAAGATACATTCACTTTATGTGACATTGTCTGTAAGATACATTCACTTTATGTGACATTGTCTATAAGATACATTCACTTTATGTGACATTGTCTGTAAGATACATTCACTTTATGTGACATTGTCTGTAAGATATATTCACTTTATGTGACATTGTCTGTAAGATATATTCACTTTATGTGACCTTGTCTGTAGAATACATTCACTTTATTTGACATTGTCTGTAGAATACATTCACTTTATGTGACATTGTCTGTAGAATACATTCACTTTATGTGATATTGTCTGTAGAATACATTCACTTTATGTGACATTGTCTGTAGAATACATTCACTTTATGTGATATTGTCTGTAGAATACATTCACTTTATGTGACATTGTCTGTAAGATATATTCACTTTATGTGACATTGTCTGTAAGATATATTCACTTTATGTGACATTGTCTGTAAGATATATTCACTTTATGTGACATTGTCTGTAAGATATATTCACTTTATGTGACATTGTCTGTAAGATATATTCACTTTATGTGACCTTGTCTGTAGAATACATTCACTTTATTTGACATTGTCTGTAGAATACATTCACTTTATGTGACATTGTCTGTAGAATACATTCACTTTATGTGATATTGTCTGTAGAATACATTCACTTTATGTGACATTGTCTGTAGAATACATTCACTTTATGTGATATTGTCTGTAGAATACATTCACTTTATGTGACATTGTCTGTAAGATATATTCACTTTATGTGACATTGTCTGTAAGATATATTCACTTTATGTGACATTGTCTGTAAGATATATTCACTTTATGTGACATTGTCTGTAAGATATATTCACTTTATGTGACATTGTCTGTAAGATATATTCACTTTATGTGACATTGTCTGTAAGATATATTCACTTTATGTGACATTGTCTGTAAGATACATTCACTTTATGTGACATTGTCTGTATGTCTAGTCATTAAATATGTTCACCACTACATAGGGCCGTTATTCTACGAATTGCATCTCTGATTGTCCTAGTTGTATCGTTACGTAAACAAATCGTCGATTGCGAAAAGAAAGTTTGCGGAAATTGTTCTCCAATTCTGGTTTCTAATTCTTGATGTTTCAGCAATTATATTTTGATATAAAATACTTATTTTGAGGTAGCAAACGTTTCGGATATGAGTTGTTAGAGCAGTTAATAGTATAACATTTCAATATTTTCTATTATTCTTTGCATTTAAAATGACGATATTAACCAATTATTTGAAACTCTATAAATTACCATCCCATTGTAGTGTTGGGAGACTTATGTTGGTCAACAGTTCTACAGACTTGTATTAATGGATACATTCGCCATGTTGGCAATAACATGTTTTGAATTCTTTAGAAAGTTTGTTTTATTCCATTATTACTATCGTTGGTAGCATTCTACTATTTCGCGGTTTACTGATTTTGTATGAATATTATTTTAGAAATTTTATTGAAAACCAAAAAAAAAGATTTTCGATTCTTCGAATAATTCCGGAACAAAATTTCAATCTTCCAAAGAATGTTCTAGATTTAATATATTGCCAAACATTGAGTTGGTTTGTATTAATTTGAATTTTAATTCTAATATCGTAAGTTATATATAGTATGATATAATTTATAATTTCAGTAATTAATCTTGAAATCATAATAATAATTAATATAAAATTTAAATTATTTTAATTTTCTAAATTCCTTTTTAATGTATTATGATTGTAACATGATATTTCAAATTTGTAATATTATATTTAACATATTTTTAGGATTGGTGGATTCTTTAGTCCTTTAATTCCATTTATTACAGTTATGAAATTACTTTTGATGTTTTACATGAAGAAGGTGCACGGCTTTCGTTTTTAATATTTCTAATAATAACCAATTTTATAAACAATCGCTTAATCGACTGTCAAAATCATGAATATCGTCGTTCCTCTCTAGATATCTTATATTTATAATGTTTTGCGAATGCAGTTGACAATTCTAAAGAACTGCACTCCTTACGCAAATCGCAATCGTACGTCGCGGACCAACTCATTCTTCATGATGTTGTTGCTATTGTCTTTTGTCTTCTGCGTTGTGGTTGTTGCCTATACCATCGGAAGGTTATTCATAGAACATTTTACTTTAGTATAATCTATGAGACAATATCTAAAAATACAATTATTATCCTTCTTACGTCTCTAAATAATACCATTAAGTTTTAATGTGAAGATTGTATATTCGTTAATAATTCATATTTAAATAATGTTTTTTATTTCATCAATTTAATTTATTTACAATATCATAGATACATATGACAATATCATAGATACATATTACAATACAATACAATAGATATATATTACAATACAATAGATATATATTACAATACAATAGGTATATATTACAATACAATAGGTATATATTAATCTTATTTTATTTATAGTACTCATTTCTTACCACCTTATTTTTACTTTCTATTTTCTTTCTATCCGATATGATTTCTTCCGTCCCCCATTTACGCCATCCTCGCATTCTCGACGTCTCTGTTCGCTAGGATACCCCCTTCCCAGTCGTGCGGACCTTGGCGCGTTTACACGAGAGACAAGTACTTTATCTACCAAGCGGCATCCGACGCCCTCCTCGACACGCCCCCTTTCATCCGAGCCACCGTTCGGTTCTTGTTTTCGTGGACTTTCTATGCGCCGACGATTGCTTGTACGGGGTTTGTGTTTTTACGCCGTTCCGCATATTTCGATACAGTTCACGTTGCGATCCGTTTACTACCGACCAACTGAAGTACTCCACTTTTCTCTTTTACTCGATTTCGTTCCTATTCCTACAGTTTCATTGTCGCGTATAATACGTCGATGCTATCGAAGTACAAAGCTATGATTATAATGCTAAGAGAACAGAATGAAAAGGTCAGACCATTGTTATTCGAACTACTTATTGTTTTTACAGTTATTTAAATAAGATCATCTAAGAATATGTTTCTAAAAATCTAATAGTTTATTTAATATTTCAATATTATAGGTGGAGAAAGATAAAATATATTTACTTCATCAAATCAATCTAGTGATGAAGAAAATTGACTAATTCTTATTTATATTTATATATTTTTTACATGCTTTATTTATTCCATAGCATTATTTACAATATCATTTAAATTGACAAAAATATATATTTATTATATACTTTAATAATAAATATTGGCTAATTTAGCTTAATTTATTTTGTTGTTAAAATTGATATATTTTAGTTTTGGTATACTTATATAATAAACTAAATAATATAATAATCTAAATAAAACTTATAATAATCATATTTCATTTATAAATTATTATAAATCTATATAATTTAATACTAAATATAAACAAAGAAATTAGTATAAACGATTAAAATAATATATATATATATATATTATATTTGTATAACAATAAATAAATATCAATTAAAAATAATAACCATTTATTAATCTTTAAATAATTAACATCAATATGTGCATATTATTTTATTTTATAATATTTTCTATAATTTATTTCTGTCGCAATGAATTTTAGGAATTTAATTTCAGTATTATTTGGAATATAAATTTCATATTTTGTAATACAAATATGAAATATTAATAAATCAATCTAGAATTTGAAATTTTTACGTTTCGGATAATTTTAATATTTATAATTTTTTATAGGATTTGCACACATCGTTAATTTATCTCTTGTAAGCTTTTATTTGTTTTAGCTTGTTTATTTTACATTATAGTTTGTTTTGTACACTAGTTCATTGTTGTTTATATATCGTATCGAATGTGTAGTGAATAAGCACACTGCTATCTATATAAAGAATGACAAACTCTTCTCGTTTATTAACTTAAATACTTATTTATTATCGATAACAAGAAAAGATTTAGAGATACTTAACAATATTGTACAAGCTCAAAATATGACGGCGAATGATCTTCTTATATACATATAAGAGAGTAAGAGAGAGAGAGAGCGAGAGCGAGAGAGAGAGAGAGAGAGAGAGAGAGAGAGAGAGAGAGAGAGAGAGAGAGAGAGAGAGAGAGAGAGAGAGAGAGAGAGAGAGAGAGAGAGAGAGACAGAAGTGGGGAGGAGAGCGAGAGAAAAATTGAACTGTTGACGGATTTACCCACCATCTTATTTCTGATGAGCCCGGATGCCTTTCGCGATACACTGGATGTAAACGCAGACGTAGAACGCTTCGTTACGTCGGCCCTGGCAGTTGCTGTCTATGCACACACGTAGCGGAGTTGCGTATTGCCAACGTTTTCGTCTGTTTGAGCGAACATTTGCCGTCGCCACCGCTTCTAAACATGCGGCGATTGATGGTTTCTGCAAATATTGCGCGCGGCTGTCCAAAGCTCTTTGACCCAAAGTATTCCTGACAAAAACATTATCTATTATGAGAGAAAGAAAAATAGGCGATTTTTTAAGTTGTCCATCCGTTAAGATGTTGGTTTAAGGATATTCTCTAAGGATATTCTAATGATATTATAATAGATATTGAGTTAATCGAAATGAGTGTTACCGATATCAACTGCGTTTATCCGAATATAGAAATTGTGTTTATGTTTACAAATGTATTGTTGATATACTAACTTGTTCGCGTAAGTTACCAGTATTGTTGATATGAATACTGTGAAATCAAATAGAACATATTATATAATTGTAAATGATTAATAAATTGAATAGATTTATTGTTTAATCATTTTAAATAAACGGTATAATATACCTGTTATATACTATATGCATATAGTGTATTGTTAAATAACTAATAGTATTGTCTCCGGTATCCTACATGTGATGTAGATTTTTGTTCTATCCAAAAGGTAATCTTAAGTTCAATTCGAGCTTAATATTAAATGTTAGATTAAATAATGTCATCAATTTTAAAGAATACGAATTTATGTGAAAGTTATATTCGTTATACATAAATACACGCACATATATATATATATATATATATATATATGTGTGTGTGTATATATATATATATATATATGTATATATATATATATATGTGTGTATATATATGTATATATATATATATATGTGTATATATATGTATGTATATATGTGTATGTATATGTATATATATATGTGTGTATATATATGTATATATGTATATGTATATTTAAATATATATATAAAAACTATTCGAGTAATACATTTACATAGAATTATTGATTATAAACAATATATAATTCTTGACTATTACCAGAAATCATTAAATTACTAAATCGAAAGTATTCATACAATAAAATAGCTGCGTGTTTACATTGTTTACATTGTCAAAACTTGATTCATTTCGATTTAAACACTTTTAAGCTGACCACGTAGTCGTATTACTCGGAGACTGGTCGCTACGTAATCAATGCTGCCATCATTCATTAGTAAATGTCTAATTGACTGGAACAGTATACTTAATTTAAACTCCTATTACGCAAGATTATCGATTTTTAATAAGGTACTATTTCTTTTTTAGCGAATATAGAATAACAATATGTATAATAATTCATTTTCATCTGATGGCAATTAGAAAAATTGTACTATTTTAATTTATTATTATTATTACACTTATATACGTACACAGCTTAATATAGATATTATAATCAAATATATTATAATGATGAGTATGGAATTATAATAAATTATCTATCCGGCCAATAATACAATAATTGCTTTATTTGTGAATTATATAATTATATATATATATATATATATACATATATATATATATATATATATATATATATATATATATTGTACAAAGTTAACAAATTAAAATCTATTTTCATAAACTTAACGTTTAGTATAATTATACAATGTCTCTGTAATTCGATTATTAACTACCTGGAAGACAATTGAACAAGACGATGGAATAACGCAATGCATATGTATTTAATTATTATTATTTAAGTTATTAAGTATTTAAGTTACATTTATTATTATTTTACTAAATATGTATCATGAATGTATTTATTTGGTAAATATAGATTATAGTCATTATAATTGTCTACTAAATCCATTAATACTGAAACTTTAATATACATGATTATACCTTATTATACCTTAATATACCTGAGTATACCTTATTATACCTTAATATACCTTATTATACCTTATTATACATGATTATACCTTATTATACCTTAATATACCTGATTATACCTGATAATACCTTAATATACCTGATTATAGCTTATTATACCTTATTATACCTTATTATACCTTATTATACCTTATTATACCTTATTATACCTTATTATACCTTATTATACCTTATTATACATTATTATACCTTATTATACCTAATTATACCTTAGTATACCTTATTATACCTTAATATACCTTACTATACCTGATTATACCTTAATATACCTGATATACCTGATATACCTTAATATACCTTAATATACCTGAGTATACCTGATTATACTTTAATATACCTTATTATACCATAATATACCTTAATATACCTGAGTATACTTTAATATACCTTATTATACCATAATATACCTTAATATACCTGATTATACTTTAATATACCTGAGTATGCGTAATAACACGATACCGTATTTGGAATCACTCAATAAATAAGTTCCGTAACGTGATCGCATATTGCAGGGAGTTAAAAGAGATAGTTCTCGGGTGATAATAGTTATATTATACATACAGATATTACATTGATTCACATTCAGTTTAAATGTTAAATAAACAAATACAACGTAAGTCAAATGGCTATTTACGATTTCTACGGCTGTCAGAAATTCACTTTGACGGCATTTAAGACTAATACTTTTCTGATTACAAAACATGCCTTACACTAATAATAAACAGCTAATAAAATACATAACTGGCTCTCTTTCAAAATATATACCTACAATTAATTATAATTAGTGGAAATAATTCTCGTAAACAATGTAACCTCACCGATTCATATAACCATAGTCCTGTTTATACTCACACAATATAAAGAGTATATGTATACTTACATAGTATATATATATATATTTATATATATATATATATATATATTTATATATATATATATATATATATATATATATATATACATATATACTATGACGTTCATTTATAAAGTTCTCAATAAATTATATTAAACTTTATTAATCTCGTCCTCAAGACAATTCGCTAATTAAAAATAAATCCATAAATATGAATAATATCTTATTTTTAATAAAACTTCTTACAACGTGCACTTTATGTTAATATTATATCCATTAATATATTAATTATCATCACAATCTTAATTCTTATTTTGAAATTACGACACAAGGTTAAACACGACAAATGTTATGTATATTATTATTGATTACCTCGTAAATTGATACATAATAGTTAATAGTTAAAAAGCATATACAGACACACACACACGCACACACACACACATACACACACGCACACACACACATGCACACACACACACGTGTACAAATACACATACACACACACATACGTGCACAAACACACACACGTTCACAAATACACACCGTATACACACCCACACACGCACCTACATATAAGCAATATAAAGTGATAGTAATAATGGACATATTGTTATATGTATAAATATATATACATATATATATATATATATATATATATATATATATATATATATAAATGTATTTGACAGGACGAATATGTACAACGCACGTGATGCATAATTAGCATTCATATAAATAACAGTAAGTGGCCAGTGGTCAGTGGATCCAGTGATATATTGGTTGGTACCGCAAATCGGTTAATAATCTAATCCCGGATGTATTGGTTATGCATTGTGTGAAGGGTCTGATTCAGGGCCCAAAAAGACACGTTCTAACTAAGCTCAATTGTAACTGAGAGGGAATATAGAGTACCGAGTAGATGTACCGAGTCGATGTACCGAGTATATGTACCCAGTAGATGTACCGAGTCGATGTACCCAGTAGATGTACCGAGTCGATGTACCCAGTAGATGTACCGAGTAGATGTTCCGAGTAGATGTACCCAGTAGATGTACCGAGTAGATGTACCGAGTAGATGTACCGAGTAGATGTACCCAGTTGATGTACCCAGTCGACTGTACGCAGTTTCTACTAAACGATTAAAATTCAAGACATTCTGTTTTTGTATCAATTATTCGATTTTTCAGTAAGACAAATCAAATAAATCAGCTATTTAAACAGCTATTCCTTGATTGTAACTCCTGTTGGGAAGTATGTCCACATTCACACTCCTTCGTACGTTATTTTATGGATACACGCATCCAATAATGGAATGAAGTGTGTATTGTTGAAGCATTAACATGTCTAATAACAAACTAAATGGTGGAGATTTATCAAATTGAATTTTTTAGAATTCCATGTCTAATCTATATAAAATTATCGTACTTAAATTGACACGGGATAAGAATATACCATAAAAGAAAATAGTGATAACATAACTTCAAATAATAATTTAATGTCGTTATCAATTTGATTTAACGGCATATCGTTATTAGTATCTCTCTAAGTACCTCCACTTTCTCTTAATAACAACGTCCATCTTCTTCTACAACAACTCACTTTCTTCCTTTATGTCATCACATCAAAATGTGAACACGAGTTTTGTATTAAGACATACTTAATTGTATTCATTTCAATGTCCACTATCTAATAATCTATTATTTCCAGAAACTGAAATTGTACCCAATATTACCAAGTTATATATCTCGCATCGCCTCTTCTAAATCATATTAGCATACGGGTAGTTAACACACGCAAGATAATAAAAATATATATTTTTTATTATTATATCATATATCAATTATTAAACTATTTGGATTACAAAAAATAATATCGATATTAATTATGATTCAAAAAAATATTATAAATATTATTTTTTTTTAAGTTGATCAGCTCAAATTCTAATAATATATCTAATATACTAATATGTTTATATAAAAACCAGATAACAACAACGTGATTAAATATTTAATATCACATCTTCTAGGTAAACACACCTTTTCACCATATATGGTGAATTTTTCTCTACATGACATATTGGTAATCTGGATGTTTACGTTTAAGCGCCTGTTTTGGTAAATTAATAGTTGGAGTTTAAATAAAATTCGCAATTACAAATTAATGTGATTTTTGGATAAAATTTGGTCTATTAGCGATACCGTATTACGTAATAGATCAGCACTGCTTATAGTATTATATCACGGGATTATTATCTAATGGAAATATTGATTTCTAGAAATTGTCGAGAAAATATCTAACGCGTATTAATATAGAATTATATTATATAACCGCAAGCTAATAAATACCGATTGGTATAATCGGTATGTATACCTACCACACGTAAACTAATCGTATTACGTCATAACTGGGTTCAGACAATATACTCAATATTGTCAAATTACGCATTACATTGTCAAATAAATAGATCACATGAGGTATGTATAGATATACTTTAGAAAGTGAGAAGGTAAAATGTAAATGGAGTGGGAGTGGGAGTGTGAGAGGGAGAGGGAGAGGGAGAGGGAGAGTGAGAGTGAGAGGGAGAGGGAGAGGGAGAGGGAGAGGGAGAGGGAAAGGGAGAGGGAGAGGGAGAGGGAGAGGGAGAGGGAGAGGGAGAGGGAGAGGGAGAGGGAGAGGGAGAGGGAGAGGGAGAGGGAGAGGGAGAGGGAGAGGGAGAGGGAGGGGGAGAGGGAGAGGGAGAGGGAGGGGGAGAGGGAGAGGGAGAGGGAGAGGGAGAGGGAGAGGGAGAGGGAGAGGGAGAGGGAGAGGGAGAGGGAGAGGGAGAGGGAGAGGGAGAGGGAGAGGGAGAGGGAGAGGGAGAGGGAGAGGGAGAGGGAGAGGGAGAGGGAGAGGGAGAGGGAGAGGGAGAGGGAGAGGGAGAGGGAGAGGGAGAGGGAGAGGGAGAGGGAGAGGGAGAGGGAGAGGGAGAGGGAGAGGGAGAGGATGCCGTGTATTGTATGATTTAGATTAAGAAGTGTATCTGTACACGTAATTTGAATTGCTTGTTTCGTGAATATAAATATACCTGGTTAATCGGGATACCTTTCTATTTAATGAATTGTGCAGCGCCCGAGGTGAACTCCACGAATTAACCAAGGATTATCCTATTGGTCGGAGGTCAAGCGTTAGAGGCAGGGGTCAAATCACCCACGCTCCGACGAACCAACTTCTCTCCTTAGAAAGAGTTGCACATTCGCAGTTAAATAACAAGTGCTGGAGTATTAGAGATGAGCCAGCGGGATTAGAGTCCTCGGTAGCAAATGAATGCGACATAACAATCTATTCGTGTTGGCATATATCGGACACTATTTCCTAATAGTTGATAATCTCAAGTAATCAGTATAATCGCAAATAAGAAGTACTTCTACTCCAGCGCTAAATATAACTTGCACCGTATACAGTATACACCTACATAGCTACACTAAACACATACGAATGTACATTCATATGTAGTATATTGTAAACCAGTCAGTTTTATTACGGTTAAATCATTAAATACAAAAGCATTACCATTGTGGTACGGCCTATCTGGAAGTCATTCGACTGATACCTTCCGATGTTAATCGTACGATGAAATCAAGGATAATTTGCAATGATTCAGCACGGGGAAGAGTATATACTAAATGTTCTAGTTATACATTGCATAACACACGGTGGCATTACGAGTACATATGTACCCAATCTAGAGACCAATTTTTTAAACTTTTAAAAGTTTCATTATAATATGAAGGTATATATATATATGTTTTTAATTTGTAAACATCGTTGTAAAAAACTATTCGAATTGTCTGTATTTAAACCGCTGCGCAGTTATACCGTTTATATATATTAATAGATGCGACTAAAAGAAATTCAACGGAAAGACGAAGTCCTGACAAATGATTGAGTGGAAGGGGAATATAACATAACACAACTCAACAGTTCTAATTATCTTTATAAGTCGGCAATTTAAAAAAAATCGAAATAAACAGAGTTTTATGTATATTTAGAAATTTATCTATTTACAAGGATCGTATGATTTTATCGATTATATGTAAGTTGACGATTATATCTATATTTGGATTCATTTTAATTCACTACAGTTGTTATAAACACGGGTAATCCTAGATTTCTATTTTACTGGAAAATAGAAATCTATGCGGGTAATTCATTTCTATAATCCTTGGATCATATTCGTCTATATGTACATTACACAAGCGACACCAAGTAGAAGTTGTTGGCGATTTCAAGGAAATACCCTTGATATGGGGAAATACTTAAGAATATATTATGTATGTAGGGTATAATAGGGTATAATTAAAATATAGTCTATAATAGCAAATGATAAATAATTTTCGATGGAAAATAATTATGCATCGACGAAAATCTCGAAATAGATTATTCCTAAATTGCTGCATATTTTCATATAGATGCTATGCTTACATGTACGACGTGCATTGCACGTCCACTAGACGTAGTCCAGGCATCCAGCCTAGACTGCTGAACATAGCATTATGTAACATATTACCTATTATTGCGTCACCTAATTCTGCTAGTTAATGATAGGCCCTGGGCCTAACCAAAAGTGTACAAGTGTCTGGACGATGATATACACGATGATCTATAAATGGATGCATGTATATAAAGGTACACTATGGGTACACTATAGGTATACTATAGGTACTACAAGTAATTCGTGAGCATTGCGTAATTCCGACGAAAACCCTAAGTGGGCAATTTGTTAATCGTACCCAGATATAATATGATTTGTGGGGTTTACTTGGGTATTCAATACCCGTGTATTCAATACTTGTGTATATCGACGGTATACGGTTTCGGTCGAATTATGTTATATACTGTACAATATTTTGTATGGGCAAAATTATATAATTTTCTTTTTAGTAATCCTATATATATATATTCTTATATAATTATTTAAAATCAAAAATTAACCTAATATATTATAAATATAAATATCTCTTTAATTATATGATAACAAATCTTAAATATATTTTTATTATTTTTAAGAAACCATCTTATTTACAACCAAAATGGTTTATTTGCTAGTGGGAGGAATGTTACCCAGTGGGCAGTAGGCTTACTTACTTCTACTTACTTAGTCTTACTACAGTACTTACTTAGTACTTACTTCTACTTACTTAGTCTTACTGCAGTCTACTCACTTATACACAGAAATTCGCGTACTCGTATAATTATGGAACATAATAATTTATAAAACTTTCGATACCAAAAATTAAATATTAAATAATAAATATATTTAATAAATTATATATATTATTATATAGAATAAAATACATATATTATTATATTAAATAAAATATACATATTATTGTATGCAATCAAATTTAGTTTTATATATATTACATTACTTTATTTCACTGATAAACTATTAATATGCACACATATGAATATAAATGCTAGACAATGCAATGACGCATATTATAATTACCGAACTACTTGCATTATATTATCGCGATGTATTATGCAATGCCAGGGTGATAATATTAGTATTATTGCCTGAATTCACTTATTATAAAACTAATTATGTAATTTAACTTTAACAGTTATATTAATCTTCTATTCACCTTATCTTTACTTTATCTTCATCTTATCTTCACATTATCTGCAACATATATTCATCTTATATTCAGCTTATCTTAATCTTGTATTCACCTATCTTCTCCTTATCTCCTCCTTATCTCCTCCTTATCTCCTCCTTATCTTCATCTTATATTTCTCCACCTTATATTCATATTATCTTCTCACCGTATTTATTTTAACAATATATTGATATGCGCATATCATAATACCTTATTAATCTAATATCATTTAGTTACATACTTTTACAATACTTTTACAACCTTATCTGCACTTTATATGTATATTATCTTAACTATTATTTACATTTATAGGTGATGTAACTATCATTAATTATTATTTTAAACTAAACACAAATATAATGTATTTAATATACAAATGAAATATATTGTATTATATAACGCAAACAAATAAAATGGCCAGGTAGTAATTTCATTTATAGTATTGTGTAATTTCTATTATATAATATATATGTTAACCAATATATGTTATAAAACATGGAATGCTTTTATAAAGTAAGTATAACATTCTGTTTGCCTGGTATATAAACCTAAATTATAGCTTAAACTAAAATAAGTCTTATATTAATCCGAATATATTGTATTTTTTTAATTACTTATATTTATATAATTTATTTTCAGCTATTATTTATTTATTATTAATGTTAAATAACAGATTTCAAAAATAACTCACTCAAAGCCTTCTTATTTATTGGTATTTAAAATATACCTTTCGGGTATATTTTAAATACTAATAAAATATAGTTTACAGAGTACGTAAATTGTACAACGTTGTACACTGCACGTTGTACACTTTACGTTTTACACTATACGTTATATACTGTACAACATTGTACACTGCACGACGTGCAGTGCACGTTGTACAGTGTACAATGTACACTGTAAGCCGTACAGTGTACAACGTACACTGTACGTAGTACAGCGTAAAATAGGGTGGATCACTTTGATACATTTTTCAATAATATGTATTGGCTCATCTATTATATATAGTAAAGATATGAGTTATAATGAATATATATAAATTAAATTTTTTTTTTAATTATGGCTTAGTAGAGGCACCCAATTCAAATTTAACATAGGGGAGATACAATATTTAACATGCAAAATATAGGATATATATTAAAATTATAAAATGTAATGGTAATAATGATTTTTTTAATAATGAAAAATGGCAAAAGCTCTATATGATATATTATTAAATAAAAAGATATTTGAAATATTTTTTTTATATTGTTATCAGGAAATTCCAAGAAAATTTAATTTTAATAATTTGTTGTATATTTTTGAAATTTTATTCTCTTAAGATATTGTTAAATGTATAAGCAATATTATATTAGTTATGTGTTCCTTATAAAATGGGTAATGATAAAAAATATCAAACATTTTAATTTAATTTCTAACATAATTCAAATTTCAAATAATCCAAATATTTTATTTAGAAATATTTTTTTAAAATATATACTATGCAATAAAATAAACTATATGTAATGCTATATACACCGTAGAGATAAAAACAGAGCAAAATATTACATTATATGCAGAAAGGTAAATGCCACAATGTACATTTTTACGAAATATAATTTATTTTGTAATAGTTATAACTATGTAATATTGCCATCATTGAATATATTTAATAGTAAATATAAGTTAATTTGAACATCTTATAGTAGTAGTATTGATAATTTATTAATATTAGAATATTAAAAATTATTCTTGAAAATTAATATTTTAAAAAATTTGAAATATTATTAATTAATATTAAACCTAGAAATAATACTAAATCAGTAGTTAATGAGTAATTATGAATTAATATGTACACATAGATATATATGACACTTTTTACAATAATAATTTACATATAATTTATTACAGGATATTATAGGTAAAATTATTTAAAGTTACAAAATTAAAAATTGTATTTGTAGCTATGAAATAACTTAATCTATAAGGCTAATCTAATTGACAATATTAAATGGAAATATATATAAATTTGAAGCTGCCGATTACTCATGATTCTTGGTATAAATAAAGTATAAAATGAAGATTTATTGCGTAAATTCATTGTGAAAAATAATTATTTAAAAATATATAGTATAAACACAGAATCATAAAATGGCTGAAATAATAGGGTAAACAAGTATTTATTTATTTTTAATGGGAAATTGTTCTTAAAATACTTTATAATTTTTTATAATTCGATAAATTCAGACTTCTAGCGTTATCTCAATATTGCAAATAATTTTGTTTTAATTATATGATTAATTTTTATATGCCTTTAAGTTTATATGCTGAATGAGCCAGTTAATTCTGAAAAAAAAGATCTACCTTAGCGTACAACGTACAGCGTACAGTGTACAACGTACACATATAATGACAATATAGGATGAGTAGATAGGATAACTAGCTTTGATGAATAGATAAAGATAACTAGATATGGTGACAAGATAGGATGACTAGATAAGATGAGTAGATATTCATGAGGTAATACAACACCTCGTAACACGAACACTGATACATCAACAGCTAGAGGTTTCGTTATTGCCTTAGGAGGTCAGGCTGGTATTCAGTTGGTCAGTCAGGCTGGTATTCAGTTGGTCAGTTAGGCTGGTATTCAGTTGGTCAGTTAGGCTGTTTGTTATTTAGTCAGTTAGACTGGTATTGAGTTGGTCAGTTAGGCTGGTATTCAGTTGGTCAGTTAGGCTGGTATTCAGTTGGTCAGTTAGGCTGTTTGTTATTTAGTCAGTTAGACTGGTATTGAGTTGGTCAGTTAGGCTGGTATTCAGTTGGTCAGTTAGTCTGGTATTCAGTTGGTCAGTTAGGCTGTTTGTTATTTAGTCAGTTAGACTGGTATTGAGTTGGTCAGTTAGGCTGGTATTCAGTTGGTCAGTTAGGCTGGTATTCAGTTGGTCAGTTAGGCTGGTATTCTGTTGGTCAGTTAGGCTGGTATTCAGTTGGTCAGTTAGGCTGGTATTCAGTTGGTCAGTTAGGCTGGTATTCAGTTGGTCAGTTAGGCTGGTATTCTGTTGGTCAGTTAGGCTGGTATTCAGTTGGTCAGTTAGGCTGGTATTCAGTTGGTCAGTTAGGCTGGTATTCAGTTGGTCAGTTAGGCTGGTATTCAGTTGGTCAGTTAGGCTGGTATTCAGTTGGTCAGTTAGGCTGGTATTCAGTTGGTCAGTTAGGCTGGTATTCAATTGGTCAGTTATACTGGTATTCAGTTGGTCAAATAGTTAGTTTGTTATTTAGTCAGTTAGGCTGGTATTCAATTGGTCAGTTATACTGGTATTCAGTTGGTCAAATAGTCTGTTTGTTATTTAGTCAGTTAGGCTGGTATTCAGTTGGTCAGTTAGGCTGGTATTCAGTTGGTCAGTTAGGCTGGTATTCAGTTGGTCATTTAGACTGGCATTCAGTTGGTCAGTTAGGCTGGTATTCAGTTGGTCAGTTAGGCTGGTATTCAGTTGGTCAGTTAGGCTGGTATTCAGTGGGTCAGTTAGGCTGGTATTCAGTTGGTCAGTTAGGCTGGTATTCAGTTGGTCAGTTAGTCTGGTATTCAGTTGGGCAGTTAGGCTGGTATTCAGTTGGTCAGTTAGGCTGGTATTCAGTTGGTCAGTTAGGCTGGTATTCAGTTGGTCAGTTAGGCTGGTATTCAGTTGGTCAGTTAGGCTGGTATTCAGTTGGTCAGTTAGGCTGGTATTCAGTTGGTCAGTTAGGCTGGCATTCAGTTGGTCAGTTAGGCTGGTATTCAGTTAGTCAGTTAGGCTGGTATTCAGTTGGTCAGTTAGGCTGGTATTCAGTTGGTCAGTTAGGCTTGTATTCAGTTGGTCAGTTAGGCTGGTATTCAGTTGGTCAGTTAGGCTGGTATTCAGTTGGTCAGTTAGGCTGGTATTCAGTTGGTCAGTTAGGCTGGTATTCAGTTGGTCAGTTAGGCTGGTATTCAGTTGGTCAGTTAGTCTGTTTGTTATTTAGTCAGTTAGGCTGGTATTCAGTTGGTCAGTTAGGCTGGTATTCAGTTGGTCAGTTAGGCTGGTATTCAGTTGGTCAGTTAGTCTGTTTGTTATTTAGTCAGTTAGGCTGGTATTCAGTTGGTCAGTTAGGCTGGTATTCAGTTGGTCAGTTAGGCTTGTATTCAGTTGGTCAGTTAGGCTGGTATTCAGTTGGTCAGTTAGGCTGGTATTCAGTTGGTCAGTTAGGCTGGTATTCAGTTGGTCAGTTAGTCTGTTTGTTATTTAGTCAGTTAGGCTGGTATTCAGTTGGTCAGTTAAGCTGGTATTCAGTTGGTCAGTTAGTCTGGTATTGAGTTGGTCAGTTAGGCTGGTATTGAGTTGGTCAGTTAGGCTGGTATTCAGTTGGTCAGTTAGTCTGTTTGTTATTTAGTCAGTTAGTCTGGTATTCAGTTGGTCAGTTAGGCTGGTATTCAGTTGGTCAGTTAGGCTGGTATTCAGTTGGTCAGTTAGGCTGGTATTCAGTTGGTCAGTTAGGCTGGTATTCAGTTGGTCAGTTAGGCTGGTATTCAGTTGGTCAGTTAGGCTGGTATTCAGTTGGTCAGTTAGTTTGTTTGTTATTTAGTCAGTTAGGCTGGTATTCAGTTGGTCAGTTAGGCTGGTATTCAGTTGGTCAGTTAGGCTGGTATTGAGTTGGTCAGTTAGGCTGGTATTGAGTTGGTCAGTTAGGCTGGTATTCAGTTAGGCTGGTATTCAGTTGGTCAGTTAGGCTGGTATTGAGTTGGTCAGTTAGGCTGGTATTGAGTTGGTCAGTTAGGCTGGTATTCAGTTAGGCTGTTTGTTATTTAGTCAGTTAGGCTGGTATTGAGTTGGTCAGTTAGGCTGGTATTGAGTTGGTCAGTTAGGCTGGTATTCAGTTAGGCTGTTTGTTATTTAGTCAGTTAGGCTGGTATTCAGTTGGTCAGTTAGGCTGGTATTCAGTTGGTCAGTTAGGCTGGTATTGAGTTGGTCAGTTAGGCTGGTATTCAGTTAGGCTGTTTGTTATTTAGTCAGTTAGGCTGGTATTCAGTTGGTCAGTTAGGCTGGTATTCAGTTGGTCAGTTAGGCTGGTATTGAGTTGGTCAGTTAGGCTGGTATTCAGTTGGTCAGTTAGGCTGGTATTCAGTTGGTCAGTTAGGCTGGCATTCAGTTGGTCAGTTAGTCTGTTTGTTATTTAGTCAGTTAGGCTGGTATTCAGTTGGTCAGTTAGGCTGGTATTCAGTTGGTCAGTTAGGCTTGTATTCAGTTGGTCAGTTAGGCTGGTATTCAGTTGGTCAGTTAGGCTGGTATTCAGTTGGTCAGTTAGGCTGGTATTCAGTTGGTCAGTTAGTCTGTTTGTTATTTAGTCAGTTAGGCTGGTATTCAGTTGGTCAGTTAAGCTGGTATTCAGTTGGTCAGTTAGTCTGGTATTCAGTTGGTCAGTTAGGCTGGTATTGAGTTGGTCAGTTAGGCTGGTATTCAGTTGGTCAGTTAGGCTGGTATTCAGTTGGTCAGTTAGTCTGTTTGTTATTTAGTCAGTTAGGCTGGTATTCAGTTGGTCAGTTAGGCTGGTATTCAGTTGGTCAGTTAGGCTGGTATTGAGTTGGTCAGTTAGGCTGGTATTCAGTTGGTCAGTTAGGCTGGTATTCAGTTGGTCAGTCAGGCTGGTATTTAGTTGGTCAGTTAGGCTGGTATTCAGTTGGTCAGTTAAGCTGGTATTCAGTTGGTCAGTTAGGCTGTTTGTTATTTAGTCAGTTAGACTGGTATTCAGTTGGTCAGTTAGGCTGGTATTCAGTTGGTCAGTTAGGCTGGTATTCAGTTGGTCAGTTAGGCTGGTATTCAGTTGGTCAGTTAGGCTGGTATTCAGTTGGTCAGTTAAGCTGGTATTCAGTTGGTCAGTTAGGCTGGTATTCAGTTAGTCAGTTAGTCTGGTATTCAGTTGGTCAGTTAGGCTGGTATTCAGTTGGTCAGTTAGGCTGGTATTCAGTTGGTCAGTTAGGCTGGTATTCAGTTGGTCAGTTAGGCTGGTATTCAGTTGGTCAGTTAGGCTGGTATTGAGTTGGTCAGTCAGGCTGGTATTCAGTTGGTCAGTTAGGCTGGTATTCAGTTGGTCAGTTAGTCTGGTATTCAGTTGGTCAGTTAGGCTGGTATTCAGTTGGTCAGTTAGGCTGGTATTCAGTTGGTCAGTTAGGCTGGTATTGAGTTGGTCAGTTAGGCTGGTATTCAGTTGGTCAGTTAGGCTGGTATTGAGTTGGTCAGTTAGGCTGGTATTCAGTTGGTCAGTTAGTCTGTTTGTTATTTAGTCAGTTAGATACCAAGTGGTATTGTATTCAGGTAGTTATTTAGATAAATGTGTGGGATAGTGAGTTAGATAATTGTATAATAAGTTTATTACATAACCTTTATCTATTAAGTAAATTAATCTAACTCTTGTATAGTCAACATGTTAATATATTCTATACTTAGCCAGTTGGTTACTTAGTCAGTCTGTCACTTAGTCAGTCTGTCACTTAGTCAGTATGTCACTTAGTCAGTCTGTCATTTAGTCAGTCTGTCACTTAGTCAGTCTGTCACTTAGTCAGTCTGTCACTTAGTCAGTCTGTCACTTAGTTAGTCTGTCACTTAGTTAGTCTGTCATTTAGTTAGTCTGTCACTTAGTCAGTCTGTCACTTAGTCAGTCTGTCACTTAGTCAGTCTGTCACTTAGTCAGTCTGTCACTTAGTCAGTCTGTCACTTAGTCAGTCTTTCATTTAGTCAGTCTGTCACTTAGTCAGTCTGTCACTTAGTCAGTCTGTCACTTAGTCAGTCTGTCACTTAGTCAGTCTGTCACTTAGTCAGTCTGTCACTTAGTCAGTCTGTCACTTAGTCAGTCTGTCACTTAGTCAGTCTGTCACTTAGTCAGTCTGTCACTTAGTCAGTCTTTCATTTAGTCAGTCTGTCACTTAGTCAGTCTGTCACTTAGTCAGTCTGTCACTTAGTCAGTCTGTCACTTAGTCAGTCTGTCACTTAGTTAGTCTGTCACTTAGTTAGTCTGTCATTTAGTTAGTCTGTCACTTAGTCAGTCTGTCACTTAGTCAGTCTGTCACTTAGTCAGTCTGTCACTTAGTCAGTCTGTCACTTAGTCAGTCTGTCACTTAGTCAGTCTTTCATTTAGTCAGTCTGTCACTTAGTCAGTCTGTCACTTAGTCAGTCTGTCACTTAGTCAGTCTGTCACTTAGTCAGTCTGTCACTTAGTCAGTCTGTCACTTAGTCAGTCTGTCACTTAGTCAGTCTGTCACTTAGTCAGTCTGTCACTTAGTCAGTCTTTCATTTAGTCAGTCTGTCACTTAGTCAGTCTGTCACTTAGTCAGTCTGTCACTTAGTCAGTCTGTCACTTAGTCAGTCTGTCACTTAGTCAGTCTGTCACTTAGTCAGTCTGTCACTTAGTCAGTCTGTCACTTAGTCAGTCTGTCACTTAGTCAGTCTGTCACTTAGTCAGTCTGTCACTTAGTCAGTCTGTCACTTAGTCAGTATGTCACTTAGTCAGTCTGTCACTTAGTCAGTCTGTCACTTAGTCAGTATGTCACTTAGTCAGTCTGTCACTTAGTCAGTCTGTCACTTAGTCAGTCTGTCACTTAGTCAGTCTGTCACTTAGTCAGTCTGTCACTTAGTTAGTCTGTCACTTAGTTAGTCTGTCATTTAGTCAGTCTGTCACTTAGTCAGTCTGTCACTTAGTTAGTCTGTCACTTAGTCAGTATGTCACTTAGTCAGTCTGTCACTTAGTCAGTCTGTCACTTAGTCAGTCTGTCACTTAGTCAGTCTGTCACTTAGTCAGTCTGTCACTTAATCAGTCTGTCACTTAGTCAGTCTGTCACTTAGTCAGTCTGTCACTTAGTCAGTATGTCACTTAGTCAGTCTGTCACTTAGTCAGTCTGTCACTTAGTCAGTCTGTCACTTAGTCAGTCTGTCACTTAGTCAGTATGTCACTTAGTCAGTCTGTCACTTAGTCAGTCTGTCACTTAGTCAGTCTGTCACTTAGTCAGTCTGTCACTTAGTCAGTCTGTCACTTAGTCAGTCTGTCACTTAGACAGTTGTGCATTTAGTTAGTCGGTCATTTAGTGAATACTCCATTGCATAAGCTGGTCTGGCGGTATTGGCATTTATTTGAAGTATAACATAAGATTGAAATATTCATAAATACGCCTTTACCTATAAGCTAACAACCAAAAGATAGTTGCAACAATCAAATTGCAAACATTCAAGATCAATGATAAACTACTTAAGATGAAAACGACCACATTTAGGATATTAGAACAATTGCTTTAATAGCGATAACTGAAACTACTAACCATTCATCTGAAGCATTCTCTCTCGAAACATACAATCACTTCTCAAAATATATAAACCCACAATGCCACTTTTAGGAAATTTTGAGAATGAATCATTTGAAAATTATTTACCTTATTATTAATTTCTTTTAATCTCATTAACGTTCTAAAAACCATTCAATTAGTTATCTATCAATATAATTAATATACTAATCGCATTACTATTACTTATAGCATATCCGTTGGAACAAGTATCCAATTCTTTTTGTATTTACACTAATTAGACAGCATACATCTTCCGAAGGGTCAATCGTATTATATTGTAGGTGTGTATATATATTTATATATGTGGGTATGTATGTGTATGTGTGTGTGTATGTGTGAGTGTATGTTTGTGTGTGTGTTTGTGTGAGTGTTTGTGTGTGTACCAACACACATTATTGGTTTTGTCAAATCTTTGGATTGGATTTAAAGAAATTTTAAGAAATAAATAAATATTATAAAAAGAAATTAGTAGTACACTAAATTAAATTACCTGGATTATTTTCTATGCAATTAATAAACATAATACATATCTATTTATTCTAGGAATTGCAAAATGATGTAAAATCATATTTAATATATTATGTAATGTTGGAATATGTTCTAAATCCACTCATCGGATATGTATCTAAAATATTGGCAAATAATGTATTTCACTATACCAAATTATTATTTCAGAACGTAACGTAACCATTTAGTAATATGGTTGCATAACGATGTCATAGTTATTGTTGTATGATATTCGGCATTGTATATGCGGCGGTGACCTTTGTAGATATAGTCGCGC
Source organism: Osedax frankpressi (assembly GCA_964035775.1). Taxonomy (NCBI): domain Eukaryota; kingdom Metazoa; phylum Annelida; class Polychaeta; order Sabellida; family Siboglinidae; genus Osedax; species Osedax frankpressi. The sequence goes on from OZ038316.1 coordinate 28,404,953, forward strand.
AATAATTCACGGTGTTACATAATTATTGCAAAATCACAATATATATGATACACATATCATTTATATATATATATATATATATATATATGATGTGTTCGTATTATTTATTATACAATGCCTGCCTTGGAAAATATGATGTAGAACACGTTTAGATTAATTATGTTGGTTTGCAGTGAGTTGATTGCGTAATCACAGGTAGTTACTGCGTAATACGTCGTGAGAACGTTCTACCAGTCAATAAGGTTAATAGCTAATAATATTATATTTATTAATTATTGATACGATATTATAAAAACCATCCGAGCATTTTTAATTTTATTATGTTTAATAAAAGTGAAAATATTCTTTGTATCTAAAATAAGATAAATTTAATTTTATTTAAAAATTGTAAATTAAATTTATAATAGTTTTCTTATTAATTGTATTGGGTACAATAGATTTGTTAATTGGAATTTTAGGTATGACTATATGCACGTACAATGTACGTCGTACATCATAAGCGAATTTTTCTATGTAAATTAGTTACAGAAATTTAGTTAAAAACATACATTTTCATTATCACTAGATTTAAATATAGTTAATTACATAATCGGTATTCGAACAATTAAATTATAAATCCAAATTAGAATGTTACCGTAGCAAAGTACAGAATGGATAGATAGATAACAATGGATAGATACATAACATGTACAGAATGGCATAGGCATAGCATCTAAATGCTTTGATATTATACTGATATTATCTATGCACGAAAACTAAGATAATAAAACAGAACAATATCAGCATGGCTATAGTAGTAATTTACAAGGAAATCCATTGTTATAAATTAAACTCTCATTCGAACCGTAGAGCTTTGTGAGTATTAGTGTTATGTAATCCTAGAACTGTAGTGGTATTCACATACTCACTGTTAGGTGATACAACTGTTATCATAGTATACTATTATTTCACTTGCGGGAAGAGGTATACGATTACTAATAAAGTACCTTCGGGAATCTATTGGAAAGTTAACAGCGAGAAGATATAGCAGACGGATAACTTCAAATATCAAACAGAATTGACATGGTATCGTGTCTTTTACTTTATAACAATAATGGAGATAGCATACAGAGCATATGTACGATACTTAACTTATTTATTTGCCAAGAATGTAAGTAGTTAGGTAAATAAGTAAGTAAGTATTTACTCAGTTACTATTACTATTTCGTTAAAAATTACAAATGTTCTACTAATATTAAATTCTACTTACTATTCACCACATTACTCACCACATTACTCCTCACATTACTCCTCACCTTACTTCTCACATTACTCCTCACCTTACTTCTCACCTTACTTCTCACCTTACTTCTCACATTACTCCTCACCTTACTTCTCACATTACTCCTCACCTTACTCCTCACCTTACTTCTCACATTCCTCCTCACCTTACTTCTCACATTACTCCTCACCTTACTTCTCACATTACTCCTCCCCTTACTTCTCACCTTACTTCTCACATTACTCCTCACCTTACTTCTCACCTTACTTCTCACCTTACTTCTCACATTACTTCTCACATTACTCCTCACCTTACTTCTCACATTACTCCTCACCTTACTTCTCACATTACTCCTCACCTTACTTCTCACATTACTCCTCACCTTACTTCTCACATTACTTCTCACATTACTCCTCACCTTACTTCTCACATTACTTCTCACATTACTCTGCACATTACTTCTCACCTTACTACTCACATTAAACCTCACCTTACTTCTCACATTACTCCTCACATTACTTCTCACCTTACTACTCACATTAAACATCACCTTACTCCTCACATTACTTCTCACATTACTTCTCACATTACTCCTCACCTTACTTCTCACATTACTTCTCACATTACTCCTCACATTACTTCTCACATTACTACTCACATTAAACCTCACCTTACTTCTCACATTACTCCTCACCTTACTTCTCACCTTACTCCTCACCTTACTTCTCACATTACTCATCACCTTACTCCTCACCTTACTACTCACATTACTTCTCACCTTACTTCTCACATTACTCCTCACATTACTACTCACATTAAACCTCACACTACTCCTCACCTTACTTCTCACATTACTCCTCACATTACTCCTCACCTTACTTCTCACCTTACTTCTCACATTAGTCCTCACCATTACCCTCCGCCTTACTCCTCACATTACTCCTCATCTTACTCCTCACCTTACTATCCTCCTTACTACTCACATTATACCTCACACTACTCATCACATTACTCCTCACCTTACTCCCCACCTTACTCCTCACATTACTCCTCACATTACTCCTCACCATACTCCTCACATTACTCCTCACCTTACTACTCACACTACTCCTCACATTGCTTACTATTCACCTACTTTCAAAAGTACTCCTCACCTTACTCTCCGCCTTACTACTCACCTTCTGGCATTACTCCGTACGTTACTTCCAAAATGACAAACATAGTATTCCAAACTTCACTCCCAATAGAATCCTCTTTAATAATCTAACATCATTCCCGACTTTATCACGACGTAATTTATTTTTCGGTGTTCTACGAAAAAAAAGTTCACGGGTCCACTTTTTACTAGATACCATTGTTACCCGTTTAAATAGGTCACGTGTCGATGGTCAGTCGCATGTCCTTATACGATAATCGCAATCATATCGACATACCAACGGGCAATACTAACCAATTGTTATTAATATATTCTTCATCGTCGAGGTTTGCCTAGTCGTCGTGTACGGTGTCAGATGTCATAGTTGCATCTCCTCGGCCAAGGGTTAGTCTAGGTCAACGGGAGGGGAAGAGGAGGCGGGATGGGGAGTGGTGTCCTGTAAGGAAAGACGAGAGGATGGTTCGGTATCGGAGGCGGTCGGGTGGCGGTAGGTTCGATCGGGAGTCGACGGAGAATTGCCGGAGAAAACAAAGTAAGGTCGAGTCACCGATGATCTGGGCGTGAGCGTGGGCGGGCATCGAAAAGCGAAAGGGGCGTGTTTTAACGAAGTGGGATGGGCTAGGCGAGAGTAGCGTATCGTCGTATTTAAGTCGGAAAAGGGCGATTGCGAGCATTAATAAAGAGATTTAATTCAATACATTTTCATCTTGTAAATAGAAATATAATTATAACGTCCTAGTTAATTATCTAGTTTAAATATCATCCAGTTTCACAATAACAATTGATTATATATATTAGTAGAAATATAGATATTTATATGAATTTATACAATTTGTAAATGTAAGAGAATATATTAATATTTTTTATCAATCTAATTAATTAATTAGATTATAATTAAATGACATGTAAGGTATAGTTCACTTTGACAATGTTGTAGTAGGGTTATAGATTTAATATAGCTATATTATTACATCTGGAATTTCAGTATCAAAGATGGTACAATTAAAACAAATGAAAGAAATTGTAATATTTATTGAGTATTAAAATATTACAGTGTATATTCTATTATATAAAATATAGTTATTCAATAATGCCCTTACACGTGTTATTTAATATACAAACAGTACATAGGATATAATATTATATTGGTTTTAATGTTCTAATGAATAAACTCAAATCAAATATAGTCTGCAATAATAAAAGTTGATAAAGATCAGACGGTCGGTATTGTAAACTTGAACACCCAAGCATAACTGCAAGGCATTTTGTTCAGGGAGATTGCGGGTACGACGATATCGACTCCACCATCGGCGGTGCTTTCAACTCTCGACCAGCGAATCCACAACTCATCCGCTCCAAGTAGCGAAATGGTCATGTCGGGATAGTGGTTGGGAACGCAGCCTAGCCGGAGTAAAGGGCCACTGGGCCAAAACAACACGGTAGCGTAGAACATTCGAGGACCAGACGAGGGTAGAGCGGAATCAGGCTTTGCAGCGGTGTACCTACGAGTGGTGGACAGTGGAAGGGGCGTGGTAGGGGCGTGGTAGGGGCGTGGTCTAGGGTAGCCGCTTATACCGTAGGCTAGGTGATAAACCGGGGTAGTAACCATAACAACGGATTGATTATAACCCGGTATCCGAAATAACTTTCCGGTATACTTTCCGACTTGCTAATATTATATAACATCACTTTACACTGCTCAATTATAATTCTAATATAACTCTTAACCTGCATCGAGGTCGTAGTCCTTATGACTAAAGAGAAAAGATTAAGTTTAGAAAATAAAACGTGAGAAACGATATCCTTGAAAGACAATAGGGTGTAAACGATCTATACGAGGTAGTAATGGTAGATATGACGTAATGGTAGCTATGATGTAATAGTAGCGATGTCGTAATAGTCGAGACTAGCATCTTACCTACGTCATAATCATATAGCAATCGATCAACAGGTTATAAATTGAAAAGTATTAAAAGCAATGATACTTCCCAACTGTTATAGAGGATTACATAAATAGTGGGGTAATTAATGTGTAACATTGTATACAACCTAGGGTGGAGGGTAGGGTATAGCGTAGGGTGGAGAGTAGGGTATAGTGTAGGGTGTAGGGGGAGGGTAATGCAGAGTATAGGGTGAAATGTAGGGGAGTGTAGGGTAGGGTATAGGGGGAGTGTAGGGTAGGGTATATGGTTAAATGTAGGGGGGAGGGTAATGTAGAGTATAGGGTGGAGTGTAGGGTAGAGTGTAGGGTAGGGTATAGGGTGGAGTGTAGGGCGGAGTGTAGAGTAGAGCATATGGTGGAGTGTAGGGTAGATTATATGGTAGAGTATAGGGGGAGGGTAGGGTAGAGTATAGCGTAGAGTGTAGGGGGAAGGTAGGGTAGAGTATATGGTAGAGTATAGGGGAGGGTAGAGTGAGTGTAGGGTAGAGTCTAGGGGGGAGGGTAGGGTAGAGTATAGGGTGGAGAGTATGTTAGAGTGTAGGGTAGGGTAGTGTGTAGGATAGAGTGTAGATAGAGTATAGGGGGAGGGTAGGGTAGAGTGTAGATAGAGTATAGGGGGAGGGTAGGGTAGAGTATAGCGTAGAGTGTAGGGGGAAGGTAGGGTAGAGTATATGGTAGAGTATAGGGGGAGGGTAGGGTAGAGTATAGCGTAGAGTGTAGGGGGAAGGTAGGGTAGAGTGTAGATAGAGTATAGGGGGAGGGTAGGGTAGAGTATAGCGTAGAGTGTAGGGGGAAGGTAGGGTAGAGTATATAGTAGAGTATAGGGGGAGTGTAGAGTGAGTGTAGGGTAGAGTCTAGGGGGGAGGGTAGGGTAGAGTATAGGGTGGAGAGTATGTTAGAGTGTAGGGTAGGGTAGTGTGTAGGATAGAGTGTAGATAGAGTATAGGGGGAGGGTAGGGTAGAGTGTATGGTAGAGCATAGGTTGGAGATTAGGGTAGAGGGAGGTAGGGTATAGGGTGGAGTGTAGAGTGGAGTGTAGGGGGAGGGTAGGCTAGAGTATAGGGTAAAGTTAAGGGTAGAATGGAGTATAGGGTTGAGTATAGAGTGCAATATAGGGGGAGGGGAGGGTAGGGTAGAGTGTAGAGTGGGGCATAGGTTTGAGGCTGTGGTGGAGTATATGGTGGAATGAAGGTTGGTTACTGCTACATGATTTTATGAACATAGCACTGAGTTAATGTTTACCTTTTGTGTGCTGGAGTATTATTGTGTATTCTTTTGCTTATTATTGTGTTATTGTGTGTATTATTTTGTGTTATTGTGTGTATTATTGTATGTGTGAGTGTGTGTGTTATTGTGTATATTATTGTGTGTATTTATATTTATATTCCCAACTGATTCAGCAACTGCTATACACAAATACATTCAAAAACAGACACGGATGCTAGACCCTAAATGAAGAGCATTTAAGATGATTAATGATATACTGCTGCCTGCTTATTATTAATGATGTACTCAAGGATGTACTCAATATACTCAATGATGTACTCAATATACTCAATGATGTACTAATGCAGGCAATGATCTAGTTATGTAGAAGTTCGACCATAGCTGGACATCACCGAATTGAGACCTACTCACCACACTTTATCGGTGGCGGAATCATTTTGATGGTGCCATGGAATGGTTTTGTAGATCGCGGCACCATTGACCTCAAGCCACGCCCCCAACTGACGCAATCGCTCCTCGAAAACGGGTACAATGCGACCATCGGAAGTAGGTCCCACATTCATTAGCATGTTACCACCGCAACTGTAAACATGTACATTAGTAGGGGAGGGGAGGAGAGGAGAGGAGAGGAGAGGAGAGGAGAGGGGAGGAGAGGAGAGGAGAGGAGAGGAGAGGAGAGGAGA
>OZ038316.1:28411421-28448996 GCA_964035775.1 Osedax frankpressi
AACTAATATATCTATCGAACATTAAATAAAACTTATATATACATAATTATTATACTAAACTTAATAAACTATTTAATAAACATGGAATATAATTGGCTACCTTCCATTTCTATATGTTCTTCCTCGACATTATGGATCCCAACAGGATTTAACTATTATTATTTGCATATCAATTGTATTTAGATTTCATTTGATTTATTGATAAACAACATATGCAAATTAGCGATTATTTTAAAATCCATCCAAAATTTGTGTGTATTTTATAAATAATATTAAGTTAATGCATAGAAATCATTGCAAAGATCGTAAAAATACTGTCAATGATTTTAAGAAATCTATTATTTCTAATTAAATAAACAAATAACTTATTGTTATAAAAGAACAGTATTATAGAATGCATAATATAGACAATAAATAAAATAATTAATAAACACTCATATATTTATTATACCTGTTTTACTATTGAATGGTTATTTGTTACAATTCCGAATTAAATTCTTAATACATTTTTACTAAACATTATTATTAAAAGAAACATAAGAATGAAAAAATAATATTTCAATTCAAATCTATTCATAATAATAAAGAATTGAGATTTTTCTAAAATCTTTCATGTAAAAAGATTTACAGAAACTTTACAATCATCAGTTTTACAAAATCCTGTTCATACACAATACCTTCTTTATCTTTATTTTCTAAAACCCTCTTTCATTTCACTATACAAGTACAAGCAATCATTTCATTGATTTACTTTCATTCTATCTAGATCTAGAATGTTGCTATATTGCTATGAATAACCAAATATAAAAAAATGAGTAATTTAATTTTTATATTTATAGCATTATTTTAGCAGTCTTTTGTATTGTTTAGGTAAGGAATGCGGCAAGACCAGACGAAATGTTTAACTAGAACAATACCCCTCAACAATAGATCCCATACTTGATAATACAGAGCCAAACAAATACAAACATAACTTTGAAGTAGTAATATATATATTCAATTTCACGTTAATTCATCTTCGATTAGTTATTAATATTTATCTCTGAAAGGTCGTCTATTATTATATATCAGATGAAATACAAATATTATGAATATTTGTATAAAAAGATTGCACACAATTTTGCATTCTTTCAGTTGCCTTTCGACTACTCCACAGCTTGCGGCAAAAGGAAACCAAAGGTATAGCCGAGATAAGAAGACAATAGTGGGATCTCTTTATGTCCAACCTGGTTGATATCGGTCATAACATGTGTAGTAGCCGCCGTGTTTACATCCGGTGCCAACACCCCACCGGTCATTAGTGACCACAACATCTTTCACGGGACTAAGAGGGTAGGATAATATTTGGGTTAGTAGGACATGGATACTACGTTAGGGTTAGAAAATGGGAGTTAAGAGATATGGTTACCGGTGGGATAGAGAGTTTGGGCATGCATGAGGATTAGTCTGGGTATAAACTATGGGGCTAGGATATAGAGATAATGATGTGTGGTAATTGATAGAGATAAGGGTAGTAGAGAGCTGATGGTCAACGATGGGGGCTAGTACAGAAGAGAGAGGAGTACAATGAGGAGTAGGGTTAAGGCTAGGACAGAAGAATAAGGAGTAGGGTTAAGGCTAGGACAAAAGAGTGGGAATAGGGTTAGGGCTAATGTAGAAGGGTGATGATTATGGTTAGGGCTAGGGTAGAAGAGTGAGGAGTAGGGTGAGGATATAGGAGTTAAGGATATAGTTTGGGTGTTAAAGTTGGTGGGCTAGAACTGATGAAAAAGGGATTAACGTCGGGGTGAAGGTTTGGTGTAGGGTGGGGAGGAGAGGTAGTGAATAAAGGAGAAGTAGGGAGGAGAGGTAGGGATGAGAGGCGGGGAGGAGAGTAGAAGAGAGGTAGGTAGGAGATAGGAGGAGAGGTAGACAGGAGAGATAGGGAGGAGAGGTGGGAGGAGAGTAGAAGAGAGGTAGGGAGGAGATGGGAGGAGATGTAGGCAGGAGATTGGAGGAGAGGTAGACAGGAGAGATAGGGAGGAGAGGTAGGGAGGAGATGTAGGCAGGAGAGATAGGGAGGAGAGGTAGGGAGGAGAGTAGAAGAGAGGTAAGGTGGAGAGGTAGGGAGGAGAGGTAGGGAGGATAGATAGGGAGGATAGATAGGGAGGAGAGGTGGGAGGAGAGTAGAAGAGAGGTAGGGAGGAGAGGTGGGAGGAGATAGAAGAAAGGTAAGGTGGAGAGGTAGGCAGGAGAGGTAGGGAGGAGAGGTGGGAGGAGAGTAGAAGAAAGGTAAGGTGGAGAGGTAGGCAGGAGAGGTAGGGAGGAGAGGTAGGCAGGAGAGGTAGGGAGGAGAGGTAGGGAGGAGAGTAGAAGAGAGGTAGGGAGGAGATGGGAGGAGGGTAGGCAGAAGAAGTAGGGAGGAGAGGTAGGCAGGAGAGGTAGACAGGAGAGATAGGGAGGAGAGGTAGAGAGGAGAGGTGGGAGGAGAGGTGGGAGGAGAGTAGAAGATATGTAGGGAGGTGATGGGAGGAGGGTAGGCAGGAGAGGTAGGGAGGAGAGGTAGGGAGGAGAGGTAGGGAGGAGAGTAGAAGAGAGGTAAGGTGGGAGGAGAGATAGGGAGGAAAGGTGGGAGGAGAGTAGAAGAGAGGTAAGGTGGAGAGGTAGGGAGGAGAGGTAGGGAGGAGAGGTAAGGAGGAGAGGTAGGGAGGAGTGGTAGGGAGGAGAGTAGAAGAGAGGTAGGGATGAAAGGTAGACAGGAGAGATAGGGAGGAAAGGTGGGAGGAGAGTAGAAGAAAGGTAGGGAGGAGATGGGAGGAGGGTAGGCAGAAGAAGTAGGGAGGAGAGGTAGGCAGGAGAGGTAGGGAGGAGAGGTAGACATGAGAGGTAGACATGAGAGATAGGGAGGAGAGGTAGAGAGGAGAGGTGGGAGGAGAGGTGGGAGGAGAGGTGGGAGGAGAGGTGGGAGGAGAGGTGGGAGGAGAGTAGAAGAGATGTAGGGAGGTGATGGGAGGAGGGTAGGCAGGAGAGGTAGGGAGGATAGATAGGGAGGAGAGGTAGGCAGGAGAGGTAGGGAGGAGAGGTAGGGAGGATAGATAGGGAGGATAGATAGGGAGGAGAGGTAGGGAGGAGAGAGGGAGGAGAGGTAGGGAGGAGAGGTAGGGAGGAAAGGTGGGAGGAGAGTAGAAGAGAGGTAAGGTGGAGAGGTAGGGAGGAGAGGTAGGGAGGAGAGGTAGGGAGGAGAGGTAGGCAGGAGAGGTAGGGAGGAGAGGTAGGGAGGAGAGGTAGGCAGGAGAGGTAGGGAGGAAAGGTGGGAGGAGAGTAGAAGAGAGGTAAGGTGGAGAGGTGGGAGGAGAGTAGAAGAAAGGTAAGGTGGAGAGGTAGGGAGGATAGATAGGGAGGAGAGGTAGGCAGGAGAGGTAGGGATGAAAGGTAGGGAGGATAGTAGAAGAGAGGTAAGGTGGAGAGGTAGGGAGGAGAGGTAGGGAGGAGAGGTAGGGAGGAGAGGTAAGGAGGAGAGGTAGGGAGGAGAGGTGGGAGGAGAGTAGAAGAAAGGTAGGGAGGAGATGGGAGGAGGGTAGGCAGAAGAAGTAGGGAGGAGAGGTAGGCAGGAGAGGTAGGGAGGAGAGGTAGGCAGGAGAGGTAGACATGAGAGATAGGGAGGAGAGGTAGAGAGGAGAGGTAGGGAGGAGAGGTAGGGAGGAAAGGTGGGAGGAGAGTAGAAGAGAGGTAAGGTGGAGAGGTAGGGAGGAGAGGTAGGGAGGAGAGGTAGGGAGGAGAGGTAAGGAGGAGAGGTAGGGAGGAGAGGTGGGAGGAGAGTAGAAGAAAGGTAGGGAGGAGATGGGAGGAGGGTAGGCAGAAGAAGTAGGGAGGAGAGGTAGGCAGGAGAGGTAGGGAGGAGAGGTAGGCAGGAGAGGTAGACATGAGAGATAGGGAGGAGAGGTAGAGAGGAGAGGTGGGAGGAGAGGTGGGAGGAGAGGTGGGAGGAGAGGTGGGAGGAGAGGTGGGAGGAGAGTAGAAGAGATGTAGGGAGGTGATGGGAGGAGGGTAGGCAGGAGAGGTAGGGAGGAGAGGTAGGGAGGATAGATAGGGAGGAGAGGTAGGGAGGAGAGGTAGGGAGGAGAGGTAAGGAGGAGAGGTAGGGAGGAGAGGTAGGGAGGAGAGAGGGATGAGAGGTAGGGAGGAGAGGTAGGGAGGAGAGGTAGGGAGGAGAGATAGGGAGGAAAGGTGGGAGGAGAGATAGGGAGGAAAGGTGGGAGGAGAGTAGAAGAGAGGTAAGGTGGAGAGGTAGGGAGGAGAGGTAGGGAGGAGAGGTAGGGAGGAGAGGTAGGGAGGAAAGGTGGGAGGAGAGTAGAAGAGAGGTAAGGTGGAGAGGTAGGGAGGAGAGGTAGGGAGGAGAGGTAAGGAGGAGAGGTAGGGAGGAGAGGTAGGGAGGAGAGGTAAGGAGGAGAGGTAGGGAGGAGAGGTAGGGAGGAGAGAGGGATGAGAGGTAGGGAGGAGAGGTAGGGAGGAGAGGTAGGGAGGAGAGATAGGGAGGAAAGGTGGGAGGAGAGATAGGGAGGAAAGGTGGGAGGAGAGTAGAAGAGAGGTAAGGTGGAGAGGTAGGGAGGAGAGGTAGGGAGGAGAGGTAGGGAGGAGAGGTAGGGAGGAAAGGTGGGAGGAGAGTAGAAGAGAGGTAAGGTGGAGAGGTAGGGAGGAGAGGTAGGGAGGAGAGGTAAGGAGGAGAGGTAGGGAGGAGAGGTAGGGAGGAGAGAGGGATGAGAGGTAGGGAGGAGAGGTAGGGAGGAGAGATAGGGAGGAAAGGTGGGAGGAGAGATAGGGAGGAAAGGTGGGAGGAGAGTAGAAGAGAGGTAAGGTGGAGAGGTAGGGAGGAGAGGTAGGGAGGAGAGGTAGGGAGGAGAGGTAGGGAGGATAGATAGGGAGGATAGATAGGGAGGAGAGGTAGGCAGGAGAGTGGGAGGAGAGGTAGGGAGGAGAGAGGGAGGAGAGGTAGGGAGGAGAGGTAGGGAGGAAAGGTGGGAGGAGAGTAGAAGAGAGGTAAGGTGGAGAGGTAGGGAGGAGAGGTAGGGAGGAGAGGTAAGGAGGAGAGGTAGGGAGGAGAGGTAGGGAGGAGAGGTAAGGAGGAGAGGTAGGGAGGAGAGGTAGGGAGGAGAGAGGGATGAGAGGTAGGGAGGAGAGGTAGGGAGGAGAGGTAGGCAGGAGAGGTAGGGAGGAAAGGTGGGAGGAGAGTAGAAGAGAGGTAAGGTGGAGAGGTAGGGAGGAGAGGTAGGGAGGAGAGGTAGGGAGGAGAGGTAGGGAGGAAAGGTGGGAGGAGAGTAGAAGAGAGGTAAGGTGGAGAGGTAGGGAGGAGAGGTAGGGAGGAGAGGTAGGGAGGAGAGGTAGGGAGGAGAGGTGGGAGGAGAGTAGAAGAGAGGTAAGGTGGAGAGGTAGGGAGGAGAGGTAGGGAGGATAGATAGGGAGGATAGATAGGGAGGAGAGGTGGGAGGAGAGTAGAAGAGAGGTAAGGTGGAGAGGTGGGAGGAGAGTAGAAGAAAGGTAAGGTGGAGAGGTAGGCAGGAGAGGTAGGGAGGAGAGGTAGAGAGGAGAGGTAAAGAGGAGAGGTAGGGAGGATAGATAGGGAGGAGAGGTAGGCAGGAGAGGTAGGGATGAAAGGTAGGGAGGATAGTAGAAGAGAGGTAAGGTGGAGAGGTAGGGAGGAGAGGTAGGGAGGAGAGGTAGGGAGGAGAGGTAAGGAGGAGAGGTAGGGAGGAGAGGTAGGGAGGAGAGGTAGGGAGGATAGATAGGGAGGAGAGGTGGGAGGAGAGTAGAAGAGAGGTAAGGTGGAGAGGTAAGGAGGAGAGGTAGGGAGGAGAGGTAGGGTGGAGAGGTATGGAGGAGATATAGGGAGGAGAGGTAGGCAGGAGAGATAGGGAGGAGAGAGTAGAAGAGAGGTAAGGTGGAGAGGTAAGGAGGAGAGGTAGGGAGGAGAGATAGGGAGGAAAGGTGGGAGGAGAGGTAAGGAGGAGAGGTAGGGAGGAGAGGTAGGGAGGAGAGTAGAAGAGAGGTAAGGTGGGAGGAGAGATAGGGAGGAAAGGTGGGAGGAGAGTAGAAGAGAGGTAGGGAGGTGATGGGAGGAGGGTAGGCAGAAGAAGTAGGGAGGAGAGGTAGAGAGGAGAGGTGGGAGGAGAGGTGGGAGGAGAGTAGAAGATATGTAGGGAGGTGATGGGAGGAGGGTAGGCAGGAGAGGTAGGGAGGAAAGGTGGGAGGAGAGTAGAAGAGAGGTAAGGTGGAGAGGTAGGGAGGAGAGGTAGGGAGGAGAGGTAAGGAGGAGAGGTAGGGAGGAGAGGTAGGGAGGAGAGGTAGGGAGGAGAGGTGGGAGGAGAGTAGAAGAGAGGTAAGGTGGAGAGGTAAGGAGGAGAGGTAGAGAGGAGAGGTGGGAGGAGAGGTGGGAGGAGAGTAGAAGATATGTAGGGAGGTGATGGGAGGAGGGTAGGCAGGAGAGGTAGGGAGGATAGATAGGGAGGAGAGGTAGGCAGGAGAGGTAGGGAGGAGAGGTAGGGAGGATAGATAGGGAGGATAGATAGGGAGGAGAGGTAGGGAGGAGAGTAGAAGAGAGGTAGGGAGGAGATGGGAGGAGGGTAGGCAGAAGAAGTAGGGAGGAGAGGTAGGCAGGAGAGGTAGACAGGAGAGATAGGGAGGAGAGGTAGAGAGGAGAGGTGGGAGGAGAGGTGGGAGGAGAGTAGAAGATATGTAGGGAGGTGATGGGAGGAGGGTAGGCAGGAGAGGTAGGGAGGAAAGGTGGGAGGAGAGTAGAAGAGAGGTAAGGTGGAGAGGTAGGGAGGAGAGGTAGGGAGGAGAGGTAAGGAGGAGAGGTAGGGAGGAGAGGTAGGGAGGAGAGGTAGGGAGGAGAGGTGGGAGGAGAGTAGAAGAGAGGTAAGGTGGAGAGGTAAGGAGGAGAGGTAGAGAGGAGAGGTGGGAGGAGAGGTGGGAGGAGAGTAGAAGATATGTAGGGAGGTGATGGGAGGAGGGTAGGCAGGAGAGGTAGGGAGGATAGATAGGGAGGAGAGGTAGGCAGGAGAGGTAGGGAGGATAGATAGGGAGGATAGATAGGGAGGAGAGGTAGGGAGGAGAGAGGGAAGAGAGGTAGGGAGGAGAGGTAGGGAGGAAAGGTGGGAGGAGAGGTAGGGAGGAGAGGTAGGGAGGAGAGGTAGGGAGGAGAGGTAGGGAGGAGAGGTAGGGAGGAGAGGTAAGGAGGAGAGGTAGGGAGGAGAGGTAGGGAGGATAGATAGGGAGGAGAGGTAGGGAGGAGAGGTGGGGAGGAGAGGTAGGGAGGAGAGGTGGGGAGGAGAGAGGGATGAGAGGTAGGGAGGAGAGGTAGGGAGGAGAGGTAGGGAGGAGAGGTAGGGAGGAGAGGTAAGGAGGAGAGGTAGGGAGGAGAGGTAGGGAGGATAGATAGGGAGGAGAGGTAGGGAGGAGAGGTGGGGAGGAGAGGTAGGGAGGAGAGGTGGGGAGGAGAGGTAGGGAGGAGAGGTAGGGAGGAGAGGTAGGGAGGAGAGGTAGGGAGGAGAGGTAGGGAGGAGAGGTAGGGAGGAGAGGTAGGGAGGAGAGGTAGGGAGGAGAGGTAGGGAGGATAGATAGGGAGGAGAGGTAGGGAGGAGAGGTGGGGAGGAGAGGTAGGGAGGAGAGGTAGGGAGGAGAGGTAGGGAGGAGAGGTAGGGAGGAGAGGTAGGGAGGAGAGGTGGGGAGGAGAGGTAGGGAGGAGAGGTGGGGAGGAGAGAGGGATGAGAGGTAGGGAGGAGAGGTAGGGAGGAGAGGTAGGGAGGAGAGGTAGGGAGGAGAGGTAGGGAGGAGAGGTAAGGAGGAGAGGTAGGGAGGAGAGGTAGGGAGGATAGATAGGGAGGAGAGGTAGGGAGGAGAGGTGGGGAGGAGAGGTAGGGAGGAGAGGTGGGGAGGAGAGGTGGGGAGGAGAGGTAGGGAGGAGAGGTAGGGAGGAGAGGTGGGGAGGAGAGAGGGAGGAGAGGTAAGGAGGAGAGGTAGGGAGGAGAGGTAGGGAGGATAGATAGGGAGGAGAGGTAGGGAGGAGAGGTGGGGAGGAGAGGTAGGGAGGAGAGGTGGGGAGGAGAGGTAGGGAGGAGAGGTAGGGAGGAGAGGTGGGGAGGAGAGGTAGGGAGGAGAGGTGGGGAGGAGAGGTAGGGAGGAGAGGTAGGGAGGAGAGGTAGGGAGGAGAGGTGGGGAGGAGAGGTAGGGAGGAGAGGTGGGGAGGAGAGAGGGATGAGAGGTAGGGAGGAGAGGTAGGGAGGAGAGGTAGGGAGGAGAGGTAGGGAGGAGAGGTAGGGAGGAGAGGTAGGGAGGATAGATAGGGAGGAGAGGTAGGGAGGAGAGGTAGGGAGGAGAGGTAGGGAGGAGAGGTAGGGAGGAGAGGTAGGGAGGAGAGGTAGGGAGGAGAGGTAGGGAGGAGAGGTAGGGAGGATAGATAGGGAGGAGAGGTAGGGAGGAGAGGTAGGGAGGAGAGGTGGGGAGGAGAGAGGGATGAGAGGTAGGGAGGAGAGGTAGGGAGGAGAGATAGGGAGGAAAGGTGGGAGGAGAGATAGGGAGGAGAGGTGGGAGGAGAGTAGAAGAGAGGTAAGGTAGAGAAGTAGGCAGGAGAGAGGGAGGAGAGGTAGGGAGGAGAGAGGGATGAGAGGTAGGGAGGAGAGGTAGGGAGGAGAGATAGGGAGGAAAGGTGGGAGGAGAGATAGGGAGGAAAGGTGGGAGGAGAGTAGAAGAGAGGTAAGGTGGAGAGGTAGGGAGGAGAGGTAGGGAGGAGAGGTAGGGAGGAGAGGTAGGGAGGATAGATAGGGAGGAGAGGTAGGCAGGAGGTAGGGAGGAGAGGTAAGGAGGAGAGGTAGGCAGGAGAGAGGGAGGAGAGAGGGAGGAGAGAGGGAGGAGAGAGGGAGGAGAGAGGGAGGAGAGAGGGAGGAGAGAGGGAGGAGAGAGGGAGGAGAGAGGTAGGAGAGGTAGGGAGGAGAGGTAGGGAGGAAAGGTAGGGAGGAGAGGTAGGGAGGAGAGGTAGGGAGGAGAAATAGGGAGGAAAGGTGGGAGGAAAGTAGAAGAGAGGTAAGGTGGAGAGGTAGGGAGGAGAGAGGGAGGAGAGGTAGGGAGGATAGATAGGGAGGAGAGGTAGGCAGGAAAGAGGGAGGAGAGGTAGGGAGGAGAGAGGGAGGAGAGGTAGGGAGGAGAGGTAGGGAGGAGAGGTAGGGAGGATAGATAGGGAGGAGAGGTAGGCAGGAGGTAGGGAGGAGAGGTAAGGAGGAGAGGTAGGCAGGAGAGAGGGAGGAGAGAGGGAGGAGAGAGGGAGGAGAGAGGTAGGAGAGGTAGGGAGGAGAGGTAGGGAGGAAAGGTAGGGAGGAAAGGTAGGGAGGAGAGGTAGGGAGGAGAGGTAGGGAGGAGAGGTAGGGATGAGAGATAGGGAGGAAAGGTGGGAGGAAAGTAGAAGAGAGGTAAGGTGGAGAGGTAGGGAGGAGAGGTAGGGAGGAGAGGTAGGGTGGAGAGGTATGGAGGAGATATAGGGAGGAGAGGTAGGCAGGAGAGATAGGGAGGAGAGAGTAGAAGAGAGGTAAGGTGGAGAGGTAAGGAGGAGAGGTAGGGAGGAGAGATAGGGAGGAAAGGTGGGAGGAGAGTAGAAGAGAGGCAAGGTGGAGAGGTAGGGAGGAGAGGTAAGGAGGAGAGGTAGGGAGGAGAGGTAGGGAGGAGAGGTAGGGAGGAGAGGTAGGCAGGAGAGGTAGGCAGGAGAGGTAGGCAGGAGAGGTAGGCAGGAGAGGTAGGGAGGAGTGTGTGGTAGTAAGGTTAGGTGTGTGGGGAAGGTGTAGGTCACGACAAGGTGTATGCGTGTGTGTAAATATTAACATACATTGCCGCTAGACCTGTCATTGTAAAGCCAGGCAAGGAAGCCAGTGCTGTTCCAGTAGGACACAGGGGCTGGATCTCCATCTGACCATACCAAGTCCGGCTTATAAAGATGCACGAGTTCGAGAAGTTCGGGTAGGCTTTTATGCTGCAACGTCACGAGTCAAAAGTATAAACGCATCATCGAAATTAGACAACGGCAGTCGATGTCGACGCGTCAGTAATGCGATGGCAGTATATACTTGGTACGTACCATATAGTATATACCATATAGTATATACCATATAGTATATATCATATAGTACATACCATATAGTACATATCATATAGTACATACTATATAGTATATACCATATAGTATATACTATATAGTATATACCATATAGTATATACCATATAGTATATACCATATAGTACATACCATAATAACATATGTTATTGATTAACTATAGCGTAAAAGTGTCAAAGTGTCAGTTGTCACTATAGGTACTATGCTTTTAATGCATACACATAGGATTGAGGTGTCACCCGCAAGGTAGATTACATACGTAAATATCACAGCACTAATCATAGGAGTCGAGATATTCATTTATAGATATTCACTTATAAAATCATTGTATATATTTTACAGTTTCTATAGAAGGATAAGATGACGATCGACGATCGACGATCGACGAGATGTATAAAATGATGTAATACTTATGATGTAATACTTATGATGTAATACTTATGATGTAATACTTATGATGTAATACTTATGATGTAATACTTATGATGTAATACTTATGATGTAATACTTATGATGTAATACTTATGATGTAATACTTATGATGTAATACTTATGATGTAATACTTATGATGTAATACTTATGATGTAATACTTATGATGTAATACTTATGATGTAATACTTATGATGTAATACTTATGATGTAATTTGACTTTGCGGACTAGTGTGCAATGGTGACAAGGTACCAACGTCCACGTAGTTCCTGGTCTTGAAATCATTTTTCTTGTCCTCTTCAAACAAAGGGTTGAACCACTCGAACAGCGAATGGTAAACGCCGAATTTGAGCTTGGTTCGTTTGCGTATGGAGAGGGCGAGGTCACCTGCGAGGAGGTCAGACAATCCCCGAGGTCATTCAACGTAACAATATCTTATTGCATATATTAAATATGAATGTATTTTTAATTATATCTAATGATGATAAACAAATTTCAAATATTTTCTGGGGTTTACTACATTTGAATATTTATAAATTGTAATATCAATCAAATAAAACAGTTTATTTAGACAAATGTGTATTGGCAATCGCGAATTACCCAGACAAACGATTTAGAAATATATAAAATATATAGTTATTGATGAGTAAAAGAAAATGTGTACATTTGATTTAAATTAGTGAATAGATTAAACACAAACAATAGAAGATATTATACGTGTAGTTTGTACAATTTACATATAAATAAATAATCGTAAGGTAACGGATATATAAATTCCAACGTGCCAGATCTAAACTTGAATAGCTCTGCCACCACCTAACTCTATTCTAATTGGACGATACCTAGCAATTATTATCCTTAATCCGATATCAGTTTTGGATTGTAGATGCCGTAATTAATTTTTCTTTACAGATAAGGTCGCTATCTTTGATATAATCTTTGAAGAATGCCGAGAGGTGAGTTTTGTGTTTACCCAACTTCTCGCATTCCCTTCGAAAGCGCAAATTGTTCGACGACGAATTGACCTCACACTACTCCCCACCGACATATTACAGTTAGTCCAGTCGGTCCTTAATATAATAAACAGCGTAAGCGAGAGGGAGAGAGAGCAAGCAATTTTACAAGCGCTTTTGTTATGTCGCTTGTCCATATTGAGACATTAGCTTTACGACATGCAGATCTACCCCGTTAACTAGTGATACACATATGGGCAGAGAAGGACATATGGGCAGAGAAGGACATATGGGCAGAGAAGGACATATGGGCAGAGAAGGACATATGGGCAGAGAAGGACATATGGGCAGAGAAGGACATATGGGCAGAGAAGGACATATGGGCAGAGAAGGACATATGGGCAGAGAAGGACAAACGTAGAGAAGTTAGTACACCTAGTGATGTGGAAATAACTACCGGTTATTTAGTAGGTTCAAACTCAAGCTAGTACGTACTGAATACATTTCCTACATATCAAAACAATGAGTGACCACATATTGATTGCGCTACTGAAAATATCAAAATGAGGAAGTAGTGAAAATCTAACCGGAAACTACAAATTACAAATGAATGCACTACTGAAAAAGTTTAAATGTACCTCATTTAAAGATGGATATTTAACTTAAAAGAAATTGAATTGAGACAATATCTAAATGAGAATTAGATTAGCTGAAAGTTATATAGTTTTCTTTATAATGTAACAAATATCTTAAATAATATAGAATACTAAAGAAATATATCTAGTACTGAAAATATACAATAATTGTGCAAATAGTATAATATTATGTAAAAAATATGTTATTAAGAAATTAAGAAAAATGCCTGTTATTGCTGTAATTATAAACTAATACTAATTAAGAATATAATTAACAATTACACCATCTAATCTAAAAACATAACAACCACAGATAACAGATGATATAAGTATTATACAAACATATATAATTAATTAAAATAAAAATTAAACATAATATAATTTCACTATTATTATATAACAAAAAAGCTAAAATTACTTGGATGGTAAGTAATTGAATTTAGACATAAATCTAACCGACGAGATCACGCTTGGGTCCAACTTGCATGGAGTTCCAATTAAACGAGACCTTAGTAGGCCAATTACAGAAACCTTCATGATGCTTAGTAGTTATGACAACATACCTGCGAGGACAGAAGAGCTAAGTTGATCTCAATATAACAAACGGATGGAGTGAGAGATAACTTTATATAGAAATACAATATAACAAAGTGTATTGAATAACAATGTAATGACTAACCAACTACACAACTACCCAGACTACCAGACTACTCAACTACCAGACTACTCGACTACTCGACTACTCGACTACCAGACTACCAGACTACCAGACTACTCGACTACTCGACTACCCGACCACCAGACTACTCGACTACCAGACTACTCGACTACACAACTACCCAGACTACTCGACTACTCGACTACTCGACTACCAGACTACCAGACTACCAGACTACTCGACTACCCGACCACCAGACTACTCGACTACCAGACTACTCGACTACTCGACTACACAACTACCCAGACTACTCGACTACTCGACTACCAGACTACCAGACTACACAACTACTCGACTACTCGACTACTCGACTACCAGACTACTCGACTACTCGACTACTCGACTACTCGACTACTCGACTACCAGACTACCAGACTACACAACTACTCGACTACTCGACTACTCGACTACACAACTACTCGACTACTCGACTACCAGACTACCCGACTACCAGTCTACCAGACTACCCAACTACTTAACACATTAAATTAGGCACCACTTTAATTATGAAATCTCATTTCTTGAAGTGGTCATATGTACTGGTCAAAAATGGACAGTCCATAATAGACTGTCAACAATTGAAACAATACTAGGTATAGACCAATGGGTGCCATGAACTATGGTCCAATAATTGCTTCTCATGCAGTTCTATCGCTATTATATTAACATTGTGTCATATCGCAAACCAGATATATGTTGATATAGCATTGGACTATGAGTATAACATTATCATCATGTTTCTTTGATTCTAAACTCTATATATTTATGTACAAATAAGTAATTCTTAGTATAATTCATATATATTTCTATATAAAACATATATTTCAGATGATATTCAAATAATATACTGCGATATAAATAATATTGCAGGTTATAATCTGCGATAAGACTAAAACATAGCAGCAAATTGTACAATCAATATACAATAATGTATTCAAGATATAATATATATTCATAATATACCTAAAATATATGGAAGATGGGTTTCATTTTATCAAACACCAAATATTTAAATAAATTACAATATATTAAATTGCAGCATATATTTTTACTTTCTATTGTTTTTATTATTGTACATTTTCACATATACAGCTTATATGTTTAATATTTTAAATGTTTATCAATATATTATATCTACGTTATCTTTACACAGGTTTATAAATATACATATTAATGTATTTTTTATCTGTGATGTTATTGACTCGTGTAAAATGTAACTGGGCTTTAAATGAATTAAATTAATGAATATATCAATCAGATTATAATATGCGCTATAATGTATAATATAAATATATAATATAATATAAAGGCGCTATAATGTATAATATATTTACCTAACATAAATGCCACAGTAGTTCGGCAACGTACGCGATTCAAAGACCGATATTACCCACCTAGGAACTTAGAAACCTAGGAACCTAGAAACCTAGAAACCTAGAAACCTAGAAACCTAGAAACCTAGAAACCTAGAAACCTTGCACCAGAAGCGGCAAACATATCCGCCCAACTATCCGGATCGTAAAATTCGGCGGTGAAATCGTGCGCAAAGTCAGCATAAGTGAAGCCTGGACGGTAGTTACGCTTCATGAACTGCACGACGTCGGCCCGTCCGGTACTCCAGTAGTACCAGAACCACTCGGAAACAAATCCGGGCACGGAGAATACGCCCCAATGCACGAATATTCCGAGCTTGGCTTCGTCGTACCAGCCGGGAAGCGGTCGACTATCCAAAGATGGCCAGTCGGCTGTGTAGCGAGTATGTTCGAGAGTTATACCCGAAGCTAAAGACGCCAGGAAAACCAGGCAAGATGATGGGGATATTCTCATCTTGTCAACAAGATACGAGAATTAACGATATACTTCAAAACAGACGTAATATTTAGGCTTTTTTGGTAACTCAGAAGTTAATATATCGGTATGTCCAGGATAATATTAAATATAATTTAATAGATACATAACTGTATAAAGAATATTAGATAAATAAATTGAATGAAAAAGTTTATAATAATTATTGTTATGAAATCAATCTACCGTGAAAAAGTTTGAGTTTTGACCAGGAAAATTGTAATATATGGATTCATGGATATCCGATAATCTATGGATATCGTATTAGATAGGTTTCATCTATTTCTATTACATATTATCGGTAATCTTGGATATTATGATGAATACTGCAACAATCTGAATCAATAGTATTATAATTAATTATATTACTTAATATAAATATTACATATTATACAATGTATATTATATAAATATAACACTAGTGGATATAATATATGCAGTGATTTATAATTATTATAATAATTATTCCATTAATGGAATGATTTTTATATGTCTACATATGATATATATGTAAAATAAATATAATGGATACCAAAAGATATTATAAATAATATGAATTCATATATTATTAGTATATAATGCCCGATAAATTATAATGTTAATCAATTATTGAATACAAAATGTAAACAGCCATCTATGGCTTTATCATAATTTTGAGATTATTATTATTTCGGTATTTCAATATTAAACACAAGATTACAAAAGTAATATTTTCTTAATAATAGTGTTACTCTTAAATAAGATCCCAATTGATCAGGTCGATATCATTTAACACATTAAATGCATCTGTTACAATATAAAAAATATGATACTAAATTTGTACGTATATTATATTACTTATTTAGATTATAAGATATTTTGTTTTATTAATCTTAATTAATCTTTTGTATATTGGAATATCCACTATAGAATATTATACCAGATACAAACTAATTTAAATAACGAACTATTTATACTATCGACTATGACGATACATTCATGGCTTTATTTACATCATACTATTTATAAAGATATTATATTCTTTCTCTGAGATATATATATATTGAAGTATACTTTATATGCTATATAGTTACGAATAATGTGTATTAAAAAGTATCAATTTTGAAATACATTTAAAAAAAATCATATAGAGAGTTTTAATTAATTTTCTTCAACATTACGTCAATACAAATGATACCGACATTATTAGTTTCATTTTTCCTACTGATATACGTGAGTTTCAGAAATTACATTGTACCTTATAGATTTATACAACTTATTTATTATTACTTTTATAGCTATACATAATATCTGCTATATAAATAATAAATAGTTTAAATGCATGTGTTTATGTTGATTAATTATAATTATTAAATAAATATAATTATAAATATATTGATCTGCTTGCAATCTTGACTATCAGTTATGATTAACAGTTTCTGCTTCTATCAACTATCTTATTTCCAAATAAACATAATACGATGCCAAAAAACGATCATATATATCTTATATTGTATATAGCTATTATAACGTTATAATAGCTATATAATATAAGATACACGATCGTTTTTTGGCATTATGTTTATTTGGAAATAAGATAGTTGATAGAAGCGGAAAATTGGTGATCATGTACATCTCAAAACCTACTGTTGGAAATGAATTTGTATAACTAGCTCTGTTAATCTTGATATAACAACTAATAGCTACGGATATACAAATATTTGAATAATCACTATATTATGTAATTATTATACTGTATATATATATATATATATATATATATATATACGATGTTATATATGCATATATCTAAATATATAAGTTAAATTGTACAGTTTAATACATAATTACCGAAATTGTTAATATTAGGTATAATTGTACTTAATAAATATTACCTATTTTTAACTATTTATTATTTACTGTTTTATTACTACAAATTAATATGTATACACAAAGTGTATGATATACTAATCTACTATATAATAATATATATATATATATATATATATATATATATATATATATATATATTATGTATATTATACCGATACCGATTAAGTACCGATATAATAATACATATTATAATATTGGTAATCACAAATGTATACAAATTATATTTTCATGTATCCATTATCTTATATCCATGTGGTATAGATAATATATGATATGTATAGGGGCACCAAATTAGCTTTAAATTATAAATAATATATCATACATAAATGATCTTATAAACCTGAGGTATATACCTCAGGTTTATACGACTATTTATGTATGATATATATATATATATATATATATATATATATATATATATCATTGGTAATATATGACTATTTATATAAATATACAAAGTATGTTTATATATGTATAACTTTGTTAATATAATCTAAATATAGTTATTTCATCTTTAAATTTTTATTTATTGTAGTATCAAAATATATATTATATATAATAGAATATATATAATTTATTTATCCTAGAAGAAACAATGGTAATTTAAACGCTAGTTCCGGAAATTTTAACTGCGCATGTCCCATGTGCTTTGACATATTTTAATAGCGTCTTATAAAGTCGTTTAAAACTTGTTTTTGTTGTTATTTACATAGTTATATATTTATATAATAATCATTTGAATCAGTATTAAAGAGTATATAATCAATAAAGGTTATTTTAATGACCATATATATTTATTAATTCAAAAACTTTAAATTTTGAAAATATAAAATGTTATCTAGAAAACCCGCTCAGACTTGAATAAACAAGGATATACAAAAAATAAATATTTAAAACTGCTTAAATTCACAGCCGTCAAGTGGAACATGGATCAACAAACTACTTCACAATGTGTGGGTAGGGAATTTGTGAAGCAATATTACACAGTTCTTCATGAAACCCCTCTAGATATGTATCGATTTTATACTGATAAATCGAGTTATTTGCATGGTGGAGATGAGCAAGCAGGACATGAATTATCTCCTGTTTGCGGTCAAACGGTTATAAAAATTCATAATATTTAATATATATAATTAACAAGTATCAATGAGTAATGATAAATATACTTTAATTTAAATGGTACTAAAATACATAATAAACTGATGATTTATTTTCAAATATATATTGTCAATTTCAAATTTTAAAATCATTTCAATACCTTTAATATTAATTACTAATGTGCATTATCTTTTCAAAATGCACCATTACATTATTAATTTACCTTATGTTTGTTTATAATAGTGTATCCAAATTTTGAAATACAATATTAATATAAATAAAATTATATAAATTTTAAATTTTATTTAAACATTTTCCTTACAATACTATTATTTTGTAATATAATATTGTGTTTATTTTCAAATTTATATTGTTATTTAATTTTAAAATAATATAAATAATTTAATCTCTATGTTCTAATTTACATTATCTTTCAAAGAATAAATCTAATGAATATTTCGAATTATGCATTTTTAGATATCTAAATGTTAAAATACAAAATTTATTTAAAATAAAATAGTTTATATAAATAATCTATTATCAATGATAAATTTCATAGAATATTTGTTTATATATTATACATAATCGGATTGAGCCTTTATATTATTGAATAAGAATATAAAAATATATTCCTTATATATAATAAATAGCTAAATTTTTAAAAAATATTTCTATTCTTTGAAGTATAATTTTTTTACTCAAATATACAGGTTCTATATATTTTAATGATTCTTATAGTTATAACCCTTTGTATAATTTACAAATAAAACTGAGCAGAATTTGATACATATCGAAACTATTTATTATTAAGGGTACCTACATAATTTAATTTAATTCGTGTATCTGATTTTAAAAATATAAATATAATAATGGCGATTATTTATCCTCTTATAATATTTTATTAATTAGTTCCCGATGAAATACCATATAGAAGGTCATATTGACCATAATAGTTTATTTTGTTAATCATTCCACTATACTTTTCAATTAACTAAAGAGGCATTCATATACACTCAAATGGTGTTGTAATTGATCATTCATTTAAACGATCATTCAGGTAGATATATCATATCATATAAATCCGCCCAATAATGTTCAGAAATTGTCTGATTAATTGTTCCTAATTTCTTGTCAAAACATATTTGAGATATCCATGGATATTTACTGAAAATAAAGATCATTAATAAGTATGTCTAAATGATACGTTTTTGTATTGAAGTTTTATCAACTTTATATTGAATTAGATTGCAAATTTTATGTAATACATTTTTTATAATAAATCAATTTAAAAAATACACTCAAATATATGATTTGATTTAAATTTGAATTTTAAATGATTTATGTATTGGAATTAAATCGGTAATATATTGCTTTCTTAATCAATTTACATTAATAATAAATAAAACAAAGTTTATAGAATTCAAAATACTAATATCATATGTTAATATAAAAATGGAATTATTTATTATATTATATAACATTAATATTATATACAATAATATTATATAACAGATGTTATACTTTTAAACTGATATTGATTTTAAAACAATGACAGTATCATATATTTTATTCCATTGCCTGAACATAATTAAATTTGTAACCAACCTTGATTAGCCTCGACTGAAAGAATTTTACTACCTAAATCGGGCATGTCTATATATGTTAACTTTATTTAAAGAGCTGTCAGTCGTCAATATTGACATGGTAGAAATAGGGATTTATACAGCTATATAAAATGTAACTAGTGATTCAATTTTTGGAATATTGCCAACAATTTTTAACCTATATATAGTAAACACGTTGCACGCATTTAAAGTAGTATTTTTTCTGTAGTGATAATATAAAGCTATGTATAATGTTCAGAACTTTACTAAATAATATTTATAATTGTTGTGTATAAATTCGATTGTTTATTGAATTATCAATACATATAATCAAAAATGATTGTATTACTTCATAGATTTGGGTTTACATTTAAAATGACTGAAGGCGAATGAAAATAATTATTCTGAGAAAATACATCTGATAGATTTTGCACTTTTATTATTTATATTAATTATGCATGCATTATAACTGACTTAACAAAGGTTTATTTGAAGGTACATATGCAAATGCTAATGGTTCAGTAACTGATTCTGGTTCAGTGACAAGTACAGTTATTGGTTCATGATGACTATAATAAAAATATGAGAACATTTATAATAATTGTATTATAAAGTTCCATTCTAGATTTATATCAAATATTATTAGTTATGATTCTTTTGATGTTTTAAATCGAAAATATTTTTATAAATAATGTTAGAATTTTTCATTACATACAAAATATATTCATACAATTAAAAAAATTAATAATATAGATCAATATTATATCTTTAATGATATAAAGTATTATATAGATTCAATTAATATCAACAGAGTTATAGGTATTCTGGTAGATTGATATTTTCATTGATAATATCCACTATATTGCATACCCTTAATAACTATATAGTTTTTTATACAAACAATACTAACATTTAAATAAAATATTAAAAAAAATAATCATAGTAAAAATATAAATAAAATCATATAATCAACCTTCACTGAATATTGCTTTTATTAAATCAACTAATTTGATCACATAATGTTTATTTATATTTACAGGTAATTTAATTTTACTTATAATTTCTTTTGTACATATTAATTTTATTTTATTTCGCCAGGATATTTATGAAAAATTCAAATCTCTAAACTTCCAAAGCTGTCATGCTAAGATTCGACAAGTTGATAGTCATATGTCAGTTGATGATAGTGTCGTTGTTCAGGTTTGTCCTACAATTTGAATTTGCTTGTTAGCTAATTACAATGATATATGATAACCTGCCCTGGTTATCCTTTATCTAGATCCGTGTTATTTTTAGACACAATAAGCATTATTTGGCATATTTTGTAGTTTGATATTACGACATATTTATTTAAACATTTAATTTTTACTTGTATATTTTATTGATCTTAGAAGAAATATCCATTATAAAATAGCTTTGGTTTATGGAGTTAATATATTAAATAAATATTAAATAGTTTGTGAATAAAAAATAAGTAAAATAATGATTTTATGTATTTTTATACCAACCTTCACTAAAACATATATAAATAAATGTACATAGTATTTTTTCTAAATGTACTTACTTGTATATTTTTTGTGAATAAATCTTACAGTATTACAAATATATATGAAGTTATATACATCTATATATAAACTATTATTTGATATAAGTTACCTCATAAAGTGAACATGATATTACATTTATAACAACATTTGGTGAAGGCAAATTATTCTGAGAAAATACACTTGCTTTTTTGTTATTATTTATTATACATTAGTTAAAAATAAGAAGATTTATATTAGATTTATTTTGTATTGTATATGCAAAAGGTACTGCTTTATAGAGAGCTTCATCGAATGATACTGATAATAGTTCAGGATATACCTATAATAAACAATATGATACATGATACGAAATATATTAACTTATTATAGTTTGTAATTATTAACATTAGATTGCTGTAGATATTTCGTGGGCAATATTTCAGTCATAATTTTTATTCTTTGGTCACATTATAATAAAATTGGAAAAAAATATAAATCTAAAATGTATAAATTAATCAATAAACTACCAAACAACTAATCTAATATAGGTAATATAAAGTAAATCAATCTATATAATCAAGGTATGTTATAGGTAATATAAAGTAAATCAATCTATATAATCAAGGTATGATATAGGTAATATAAAGTAAATCAATCTATATAATCAAGGTATGATATAGGTAATATAAAGTAAATCAATCTATATAATCAAGGTATGATATAGGTAATATAAAGTAAATCAATCTATATAATCAAGGTATGATATAGGTAAATATGTTTGTATAATTAGAAATAACAATAATACAAGAATTATTTTACAACTGGAATATTAGAATTCTATTTGAAAAGTTATAATTGATTCTAAGTAATTCTAACTTCATTTGACTTGTAGAATATACAAATATATATAATTTAGTTTTTAAAATTTTGAAAATTTATAAATCATCAATTGTAATATAATTTGGTAGAATTTGGTTGAATATAAGAATAATTTTTGTATATAAGATTATTAATATTTTTATTTTATCACAGAAAATAAATAATATATTTACTTAATTTCTTTTTTTGATTTGAAATTTCACAAAAATATATAAATTAAGGTTTATCGTTAATTCTCATTAATAATAATTTATTAAAGTCGGCTCTTTTTTTAGGGAAACAAATTATTTTATAAATTTATTAGATAAAATTTTATTTTGTATTCTACAATATGCCAAAAAGTCATTATAAATACTTGTGTCAAATATCAAAATATTTGATTAGATTTTATAAATAAGAATTATTTGTAGTATTAAAAATAGTAATATTTAATCAAATTAAAAATTGAAAGTTAAATATAGATTAATTATTAGCGTTTATTTTATATTGTGATTATGGGTATCTAATAAGAACATAGCATTTCTCTGTGTTTATCTTAAGCGAAAATTAGTGTCATTCATTAGTTGTCCTCATATAATGCATCTTAGGAAGTTATTTACTTATGTTCTATTTATTGTATTATCTTGAAATTGTGTTCATTATATTTTGTATATTTAGATCTATCATTTTTTAATGTTTAAAATAATAAATATATGAAAATATAATGTAATCAAATTTACACTAAAAATTAAAATTTTCTGATTTTTCAAAACATTTCTATTTTTAGGTTATTATATAATATAATATGATTTTTAGATATATGTATTACTTGTCCCAAACACAAAAAAAAAAACAATTTTGATATTTTATACATTTTAAGTATTGTCATTAATATAGTATATTATAAGTATTTGTATCTATTAGAATATAAATAGTTCGAAGGTAGAGCTGGTGTCTTATATTAAAATGGTGCTTTTAGCTAATGAATCATGCGACAATATAAATAAGAAATTATAAAATTCAACATTATGTAATTTATTAGTAAGTAATAATATTTTATACAAATTTATATTTTGTTATCCATTAATGAAAATATAGATTTGAATAGTAAAATTGTAATACATTTATTTTAAGTTCAGGCATCTTTATGATATATAGAAGATAAAATTAATTTTAGAAATGGCACTTTTTTAAAAATAGTAACCATGATTTATATTACAATAAGTTTAATTAAACTTATTATAGAAGTTTTATATTTTATTTTTTAAATAGTAAGTAAAATTAAATTTATAGTAATTTAATTTATAATTTAATAAAACTCAATATTTTTAAAATATAAAGTTTAGATTTTTATAAATAATAATAGACATATATATAGATATTCTCATAATATATAAGTTCATAAAGTTATATATTGTTTTGTCATATATTTAACGAGTTCTATACATTTTCTTATCACAACTCATATTTGTATCGAGGTACCGTTTCAATATACGATATTGACCCTTTATTATTGTAAATGCTATAAATAATATATTTTTTATATTTCATAAATATCCAAAATGTATAATTAAATTTTTCTCTTTTTAATACCGTGACAATTTTCTGAATAATTTACAGGTTTCTGGTGAACTTTCTAACAATGGAAACCGTATGCGTCGATTTATGCAGACATTTGTTTTGGTTCAACAGTCCTCCAAGAACTATTATGTGCACAATGACATCTTCCGCTATCAGGACCAGGTGTTCCATAATCAGTCTGCAAATCCTTGTCTAAACTCCGAAATCAATGCAGCTACCATACTGTCCTCTTCCCCATCTGGTACCGATGGCAATTCCAACGCAGACCAGTTCAATACGGAATCCTACCCATCTGGGTTAGTAAACTTTTGTTTATTAAAATTTCAATTAAATTGGAAAATAGACATTTGAGCCTAAAAATAAATTCAATTTTTAAGAAATGCAAAATTACAAAAAAGTCTACATTTTTTGTGTAACATTATACAAATATATGTTTAGATTGATATATGAACCAAGTTTTACATAAATTATTACTATAAAAAATATACCTTTAAAAGTTCATATTTAATTGTAAATTTAATAAAATAAATTTGATTTTATTGTAATTTAAGGGTCAATGTCGTTTATTAAAATAATGTCAGTTGAAAAATAGGAAAAAATAGTTGTATACTTTTTCATATTCCATTACATTTATTCAATACTTTATTCATTTCTAAAATTATATTTAAATTATTTTTTTTTAACAGTGGATTCTATTGTAATTAGCTTAAACTTATAGAAGTTTTATATTTATTAATTATATTTTGTTTCTATTGTTTCTATTATAGTTAATTAATTTTTTTATATTATATAAATACAATTCTTGTGATTTCAATTTTTATAGATGTGCACATAATAAATAAATTCTCAAAATTTTATTGTGAGTTTTATTCATTATTGTTGACATGACCTTAATACCTTAATTAATTTGATTTTATGAATTTAATTTTAAATATAATTCTTCAACTTTAATTTGGTATACTGCAATATGCAAACAAATTATTCTAAAGCAATATTAGTATTATAAGCATATATAGTATTTATAAGCAAATATTAATATTAGAATAAGAATTATTTATTATTTACAGTAATAATAATATTTCATAGATTTTAAAATTTTATAAAATATAGATTAAATATTTAACTTTTAATAGCCGTCTATTATCTCAAATTTTTGAAATCATTTCTTTAACTAAGTTATTCAATAAATTAATTTAATTGCATGGTCACAGTTTGAAATATTTAATAAAAAATATCCTATATTTTTCTGCTTTTTATATCTTTACTATTTGATCTTAACATTAAATTAATTAAAAATGATTTGTAAGAATAAAACCCAAGATGAATAATTCTCATGGAAAGAAGGTTAATAAACAGACATTTTCATGTTAAATTTTAAAATTATACAATATTTCACTGAAATATATTGATAAAAATATAACTTTATATAATAATTATATAAATGATCTAATTCTCTTTTTATATGATGTATATTTGTGATTTAGTAATGCTATTTAAACAGAATATACCTGAGTTAGAAAGTTGCCAAATATGAAAATGAATTCAATAGAATATGAATATGCCTAATAAATAATTTACTGATTTAATAAATAAACTTCAAACCTTGTTTTCTCAGTTATTTATTTTCACTTTATTAGAATTCCTATTTCTCATTGAATATTTTATATTTTCACTATATAAAGATATATAATTACTAAACGGAACATTTGCTTTTAGTTGAGCAATCTAAAATAAATATACTTTTTATATTGTAATAGTACAATAAATATTAATAAATATGTGTCTCCTATATAATATGTAATAAATAAATTTCTATTATAAATAAATGTAAAAAAAAAGCAACAGAATTAAAGATGAATATGTTATTAATCGAATGTTAAAAAGTAGATCAATATCTATATTTAGCAATAAGAAATAGCATTTTATATGACACCATATTTTCCTATCTAAATACATTACGCGCGTGAAATGGTGCCTGTGCCCTTAAATCAACTCATTTATTATATTACTCCCCTTCAAAAAGACTAAATTGTCTAACTTTTGTGAGGATCTTGTAAAGTCTACAGATAATAGCATTGATATAAAACCAGAATTTTATCTTGTCTATTCCAAATATTGATTTTAGTGCAAAAAAATATTTTTGAAAACAAGTTAATATTGTTTTAAATAAAATGACATTGCAGATTACATTTACTATATAGAAAATATAATAGAAATCATGGTTCTATTAGACATTTTAATTATTTAAAAAATCTTATTAGATTTTATGTAATAAATTATCAAATATTTAACAATTATTAATATTTAAATATAAACAAAAATTATATTTTAAAATATATTTAATATAATTTTAGTATAAATTATTTAGCTCTTAATATAGATAATTTTTATAGAGATTTTAGTTATAAATGAAGTTTAAACATTTATCCTATGATCCTATGATAAAATCTGTTTGTAATTAAACACGTAGTTTTAGTTTAGTGAACATTTTTTATATAATATATTTGTAATATTCAAGTTTATTTTATTGTCAAATCTTAAATAATGACACATGCCAAATAAGATTTAGATATTATCTATAGAAACTTCAATAATAAATACAAATGAAAATAGTAAACTATTAATAAATTGTATCTATATATCAATTATTCCATATTAAAAAATGCTATATTCTATTTTCAAGTATAATTTTATTATTTTTATATTTTACTTTTAATTATTAAAATAATGTTAATTAATAACATTCATTAGATGCAGAAAATATGTTATCCACAATTCTTAGGCGTAGATTAATATTAGAACATCCTCAAACCATATAATATATTATTCAATACCAAAGATTTATGTAACTAATAAATATATATTTATACCTTTAATCTTATACTCATTTTTTATTTATTACAGAAATGCAAATGGTCCAGTTTCTGAATTACGGGGAGTCGGTGATCTAAGATCAAATTGCGAATCCACGCGAGTACAGGAGGAAGAATACATTCCCGCTAATAGCAACGAGTTCGTTGCTAACGCTCCCTCCGAATGCGAACCCGCATCGACCTTTGAACCCGAACCCATTCCCGTGCACGCTCGAACTCCCACACCCGAAACTGTGGTAGTAACGTCTAAACCTACGCCGGTAGTTGTCGCTCCCGTAGTTACCGCCCCTCCCCCGAAACGTGTGACTACTCCTCCTAAGATGATGTCGTGGGCAGCCCGTGCTTCAGCTAATAGTGCCAATTACAGGTCCAACTGCAGAAACATAGAAGGCGATAAAGAAGCGTTAGTACTTATAGCGTTAATATTCGTTATTATTCTACACTATAATATAATAACACTCACTCTCTATAACCATCACTAAATGCTGCTCCTCCCATTTAGTTTGACTCCGAGCGAACATCGAACCAACCAAGTAAAAGATGAGGCTCACGCAAATGAAAGAGTACAACAATCCAGGGTACCTGATAATCAACAAGTATTTGTTGGTAACGTACCTCTGACATCATCCGAATCAGCCTTGAAGAAATATTTTGAACGTTAGAATATTGTATAAAGATTATTAAAATCATATTTTCATTTATAAAATTTATATTGTTGCAATTTCAAGCTTTGTCTCAAACAATTGATGTTTTGTTTCTTTTTGTATCTCGTTTATCTACTTTTGTATCTTATCATATTAAGATTTTTTTATTTCAGGATTTGGTGAAGTGATTCAAGTAAAATTAAACACTAAATCTAAACCCAATGCCCAAGGATTATTTGCTTTTGTCTGTTTTTCTAATGTTGCTGATGTTACAAAAGTTCTTCAGGCAGTGGTTAGAAATAATAGTATTGTTTCTATAAATTAATAATTACCATTACTTAGTTTTTTCTATAGTTATACAATGTGTTTTAAAGTGTGTTTTGTACAAATTTATTTTTCATGGTAATTTAAATCAATAATATATTAATAAACACAAATATTTTGTATGCTAAATTTCCAAAAAAATGTGTAATTGTTGAAATTTAGAATTCTTTAATCCACTACAGTCCATATGCTTATACTTCGCCAGTTTATGTTGTGATTATCTTAATGAAATATTAATATTTTATATAATTTGCAGCCATTGAAATACGAAGGACAAACTTTGAATATTGAAGAGAAGAAAGATAGTTCAAAGAAATTTGGAAACCCCAATTCAAATAAATCATCAAATACTAATAAACCATTTGGTACCAATAAACCAGCCAATGTAAACCCCGCAAAGACTACTAAACCTTCAAATGCTAACTCGAACACTAAATCTGGCTCCAGGAACAAAACACGCATGTTAAACCAAAGACCAAAGAATGGCCAAATGATTGCAGCTGGAGGTCGGCAATAATCACCCCTACATCACTTTTTATATTCTGTTAAATAAATAGATCATCATATTATTTATTTTTAAAATTTATTCAATCATTTTATTCATATTTATAATACAAAGTAGTAAATATGAAAACATGTAGAAAAAATTTCAAATATTAACTACAAATGTGATTCCTTCCTTTTATGAATAGCTATTGTATGTAAGAATAATGATTATATTTTTATGTGATAATAAATAAATTCGGAAATTGGACGTTTAGATTTACATGTCCTACTCGTCCATTGCTAGAATTAATTTGTATATCGCAATTAAATAGAATAAATATTTATTCAAATACTATCTGAATGTATTTCTATTATTTTGAAATATATATTTATACTAAAAATTTATATAAATATTTAATTCATCACCGAGATTCAATTTTAATAATATTATATACTCCCTTAGATTATAGAGATACAGTTGTCACAAATTGTGACTAATTTTATCTAAATTGGGAATTGGCGAGAACAATAGATATATACCTTGCCTGTACTTATCTATAGATTTAATTATTCGATTAAGTTTTAATATAAAGATTTCACAGTTTTGGATATCAAATAAGTAATTGTTTGTTAATGAATATATTTAATTTTACATTGCCTTAATTTATATTTTAAATACAGCTCAAGTGAAATACAAAATTATATACATGCATTATACATACATTATATATTGATGCTGAAAACTTTAAAAATTAATTATATTGAATATATAAATGTGTATATTTAGTTGTTATAAATAAGTTTAATATTTGAATTTATCTTTTAAAATCAATATGGAATACTTTTCAATTGTTTATTTCCTTGTTATTTAATTTGTATAATTTGTAAGCAATTTCTTATTCTATTCATGAAATATCTGGGTTCATTTCTAATCAAGTATTAGTGCTAATAATGATTATTAGTTGACTGGTTCTATAATAAACAGTAAGTACATATAAGTACATATAATGTACATATAATGACATAGTACTTGTATTAAACTTAATTTATATATTTACCTTGCTATATATATATATATATATATATACCTATATATATATTCATATAATTTACCTAAATATTTTTTATTTCAAAATTATAAATTTCATAAGTACATTATGGAAACCTTCTTCTGACACGAAAAATTATTAATTACATTATCCCTATACTAATGTTTTCTAATAAATTGATATCGGACCTAAAATCGTTCTCTATAATTTCATAATCATATATCTCGCATTCAGGTTTTACTCAATATTACCAATTCATTTATAACTATTGATTCATCATCCACATCTCTGAAATTACTGCTCCATATTATTGGATTGAGGGTCATGAGGGTGATTTAAACGAAAAACTCAGGATATTTCAACAAATTTTGGTTCGATACTTTTAGAAATAATCGTTTCTCTGTCATTAATAATACCACACGATGATATGAATTTAGCAACTAATTCAATATAATTTACCATCTTCAAAGTTAGAAATTGTATCCATAAAGTTTCTTATCCCAAACAAATTGAAATGTAGGTTTCTCGCCTGCGTTATATCCCACCAAAGTAGAGTTAATGTACTTCTCAATAAAGTCTCGACAATATCGTTAACATAAATTCAAATTAAAAATAATTATCATCTATATATAAATTAATAAGTAAATATTCCATCGATACATACGTTGTATAAACGTGAACACAAAACCTAATCTTAAGAAATAACTTCTTATAAATTTGTTTTTTTTCTTAGAAATCACATATTTAATTGGTATACTTATTAATTTATATAGATAATTGGCAGTTCGTATACCAATTAATTGGTGATCTCTCTAAGTATGTTTATTGCTTTATTAAAGTGTGTATCGATTAATAAATATCCAGTTTTCTTAGAGTATAAAGATGTATAGGTTATAAAATTATTACCTAAATATTGCATTCGATTGAAATATTTAAATTACATATTTATAAAAAATTATTAAATCAAAATGAAATAAAACTTTATAAAACTTGATTTATTAAATATGTTATTTATCATGTAATTTTACTAGTTAGTAGATTTTAATAAATTTTGCTATCCAACCTTAATTAATTTATTTCAGATATGTAGAAATATTAAACATTATTTTACCTGATGTGTTACGACTGTAATCATTTTATATGTAAACATATTTATATTAAATAGTATATATTTGTATATAATATCTACAATTGTATTTATGAGATCATACTTTCAACTTTATTGAGAAATAAATCTATGTACAAAATTTATTAACCAAAAGAAGATATTTCTCAAAAATATCAATATGCGAGTTACGAATCAGGCAAAAGGACAAAACTTTAAATCACATAAAAAGGACATAAAGGACACATAGTTGGAGATTAGCAGTAATCATCCATATATTATATACATAGTATACACATAGTATAGAGCATTTTATATTGTTAAATAATGAGATCACAATATTGTATAATTTCTAATAATACAAATCAATATTATATACAAATAATAATACAAAAGAATTGCTGAAATCTATGTATACGTCATCATAAAAAACTAGTTTACAATAAGTCCATTATTCATAGTATACGGAATGCCATATTACGCCCGAAAACTTTAGTGATCTGAAAATAGATAATAATTGAATTTGATATTAATCCGTCGAAATATCAATCTTATATTTTATATTACGACGAAATAACCTCAAGCAATCACGAAATGCAGTTAACATCGGTTTCACTTTATATGGCAACTTGTTGGATTCGCAGAAACTAATAACCAACGGAGCAACTTTCGGGTAATTGCACCTCGGCATAAGTGGAAAGAAACTGCAAATACATTTAAATACAATTTACTTAGTTTACTTACAATGAGTATACGGTCGCATTGTATTCGTACTTACAATGAGTATACGGTCGCATTGTATTCGTACTTATGAGTATACGGTCGCATTGTATTCGTACTTACAATGAGTATACGGTCGCATTGTATTCGTACTTATAATGAGTATACGGTCGCATTGTATTCGTACTTACTGGTGTTCTATTTGGTAATTGAGATGTCCCGTGAACCAATCATTGAAGACGCCGGCGCTAATGTTAAGGGTTGACCTGGTCTGCAGTTGAACCCACTCCCTGGTGTCGTCGTAGTCGTCGATTGGGTTCGACAGGTGGTTACTCTGCGTAACCGCCGTAAACCAGAGCGACTCGACGAGTCTGTAAACGCAGACTTGACACGTTACGACGCGTTACATCGCGTTACGACACGTTACGACACGTTACGTCACGTTACGTCAGGTTACGTCACGTTACGTCACATTGCGTCACGTTACGACAAGTTATGACAAGTTACGTCACATTACGTCACGTTACGTCACATTGCGTCACGTTACGACAAGTTATGACAAGTTACGTCACATTACGTCACGTTACGACACGTTACGTCACGTTACGACACGTTACGACACGTTACGTCGCGTTACGACGCGTTACGTCACGTTACGACGTGTTACGACGCGTTACGTCACGTTACGTCACGTTACGACACGTTACGTCACGTTACGTCACGTTACGACACGTTACGTCACGTTACGTCACGTTACGTCACGTTACGTCACGTTACGTCACGTTACGTCACGTCACGTTACGACGGTGTAAGCGAGAAGACGGAGAAGACAGGCGAAGGGCAAACCTTATCAGATAATAAAATAGCAGCAATTTAGCGAAACCAACGCTCGGCGCAATTGTAAGACAAATCCTCGCGTAAAACATCGCCATCGTCATTAGGTCCTGGTAACGGTAGTAGGGTAAAGAACCGCCCGCCCCCGCCCCCCCACCCGTTAATCACTTAATGAGTCAACTGCATGAGGTACCAGCAACTAACCAGGTAGTCTCTACGCTTGATTACGAAATAAAAGACTTCGAGGTGAAAGTATACGGGAATTAAGAATGGAATTGCAACTGTTTTAACAAAAGGAATGAATACTTATTTTTTAATAATAACGATCTTGTTATTGATTTTATTTTATAATGTTTAGTTTAATAAATATCTATCTCATTAAAAAACAATAACTATATTGTATCGGTATACTGGAGTACTAACTTAAACAAAACAGGATATCTTGATATTTATACGGCCACCAAATTCCACCCTTTACTTTTTGCCTTATGGCCGTATATCTCGGTTCCAAAAGACCCATTAAGAACAAGGGCTTGAAGGAAATATCTGGGTCTAGACCTAAACGATTTGGAACCACGTGGTGTTGCGAATGACGAAAATTCCACCAATGAGCAGAGACGCCCTGAACATGAGTTAAAAAAACACATTTTCAATACATTTATATGTTAATTATTTAATCTATATATAAATCATTAAATAAATAAACAATAATTCATCGCTACATTGAAAATATTCATTATTTATATAAAATCAAGCAAATATTTGGATATTGTAGTAGCTAGAAGTTTGAAATTCCACCATTGAATATGTTATAACAATGAAATACTACTAGATTAAAAGATAATAGACGAGAACAAATGAAAACTGTTTCGGAGGTTTACCTTACAACATCCAATTGTTAATCGGTGAAGTATTCTGTTCATGCGTGTAGTCCTAGCAACACTATTGTGACCGAAATCATGCTGAAGCCAACCCATTTGCACCTAGCAATCAAAGAGAAGAGATGCATTACAATGAAAATTGCGTGTAATACATTCGCCTACACTCAATTCGAAATCACCGCCATTTATTGCGTAAATTATCGTGTTTTAATTTTGAAACGTATTTTATATTATTTCTTAAACGTCCAATCAAATCTGAGAATTTATTACATTTTGTAAAGAAATGTCGAATACATTTTGGCTAGTGGCGTCAACACATCGACGCATAGTAAGATATTGACCATTCAGCAGTGGGATTAACCTGGGAACATGCGAAAGTTACCACGGCGATTGACCACAACACCGGCGAATTAGGTCCAATCGATAACAGATACGCAGAAATGCAGTCGAGTACTATACATTGCAGAAACATGAGTACGAAGAAATAGGGTCTCGCCTCCATAAGGCCCTGCACCTTTACCTGGCGACGGAGTTGGCGAAACGCTTTCGTAACATCTGGAACTTCCTGGGAGACGATTGGAGATTACTAGAGTAAGATGGAAAGAATGAAATAAAAAGATTGTAAGACAAACAAACAAACAAAGAGAGAAATAATGAATGAAAGATAATAAAGAAAAAAAAAGAAACAAATAGAGATAGTAATAAAGAAAGTAAAAAGAAAGAAAGAGAGAGATTGCGGAAAAAAATAATGGAAAGATTAAAGAAAGAAAATTGAAATTAAATTAAGAAAAATAAAGCAACTTACCACATCAATAAGTGTACCAATTACATAAGATTCCATTTCCTTGATTACTCTTGGCATATCCGCATGCATAGCATGCCATGCGTCCTGACGTTATTAGTATAAGGTGACTCATTAGAATAGATAGGCAACGGAATGAAACAAGACACTAACCGTGCAATCGCTGCCGGAGTAATGGTCCAATATCCTCGCTCCGCCGGGGTGTTTCAACAGCCAATTGGTGACGTCGTAGACGCTATTGTTTACGACGAGCCAATTGTCGTAGGTGGAGTTGTGTTTCGCGACGGTCTCCATGGTATAGTGGGCGTGTCTAGAAGAGCGTAGAGCGTCCTCCTCGTCGGCGTCGTACTCCGTTCCGCCGTTAGACAACGCTAACAGCGACGCGTCTCGACTTTCCGCATCGCGACAATTCATTTCGCCGCCTTCGCCATCGTCCCGTTCGTCGAACTCAATTATATCCTCCTCCGTAGTCGATGTTTGCGCCGAACAGGCTATCGGCGAATTTTCACGCCGCCTCGAGCTATTTAAATCATTGTAGGAATCTAGAAAGCCAAAAAATCGTTGTCCTCGTCCTTTATGTTCTCGATATTGTTCAAAAATACTTTTGACGTCGTCTTCTATATCGTTATCGTTCTCGACCTTAACCTGTCCGTACATAGACTCTTCTTCTTCGGATACTACAGATCCCATCGTGCAGTCAACTAACGAAATGCTGTCAAGTTTCAAGTTTGCGAAATTATCTATAAATCTCGAAGAAAGATCGCCATCCGCGAATCCGGCTTTCCTATTTGAAACTTCACTATCCGAGGAATTTGAATCCTGGTCATAAAAATCCTTTTGCTGTCTGTAGGACGTCATGCTGCGTGGGTGAACATGATTCATTATATAACTTATATTGCATATTGATGTACATCAATTATTTACAGTTATTATTCCACATGAGTAATATAGTTAATATGATTACCAATGTATTTATTCATTATATGATAATAATTTGTATTATTGTAATAATTAATTTGAATTATAAATATCGACTCACTAATTTGATTGAAAATCATAACAACAATATGATATCGATAGCTTATTTATCAAAGCATACAACAATTAAAATCTGATTTAGATTTATGTTATTTGTTAAAATGTAACATGAATTTTACATATGTTCTTTATTATTACACAAAAATATTATTAATTATATAAATTATAAAGTATCTAAAATCAGATTATGTTGTATTAGCTCACTGCCTAGAACTAGAGAATAATATAAACTGTATACATTTATTTAAAAATATTATATGATTTATATGTATGTATGTATGTATGTATGCATGTGTGTATGTGTGTGTGTATGTGGAATATGCAGACTTGGGTAAATTTAATAAATTAATTTTCAAAAACATAGGTATAAATTATAAATACATTATTTATTACTTTTTTAAGATTAAATATTATTTTAATGTATTCATATATTAAAATAATATATAATCTTATCTTAATCAGCCTACACATTAGTTTTAGGCCATTGAAGAATTTAAATATATATACTTTTAGGTTAATGATTTCTAAGTTTATGATTTGCAATAAATGAATTGAATTATTTGGTCTGAATGTTGAAAACTATGAAAATATCTTGAATTTGTGGATATTCAAAAATATTATAATGGATTTATTATTTAGCTTGGATTCATTTTTAAAATACAAGATTCAAAAATCAAGAGATTATATCAACATTTTAATTTGTAGTATTTGAAATTCTCAATATGGCACTTTCTTAGAAAATGTAGCGACTGATATTAATATTTATTATTAATATCAATAAATATAAAATAAAATTACTGGTATGATCTCCACAAAATATATTCAATGTTACGCAATACAATATTATATATTGACAGCATATTGTATATCGTGATTGTATAATATCTCACAATATAGTGAATATAGAGACAAATAAAAATAATTACAAAAAAAGTAGATAATTTTGATTAAATCACATTTTCAATGCAAGACAAAGTACAACTATGATGTTAGTACGATAAACTTAGGACATAATATAAAATTATAGAAAATTCGCTTCGAGGTGTTATCGATTCAATGAATTGACTTCGAACTAACTTATTCACAAGATATATTGTACAACATATTGTTAGATGCATTCATTTATATTCACCATAGTTAATATGTAATATCAAACGACCCGCCCTACGAAATTTAGATTAGGCAATTATTTTCGTTTATAACTGATATAGACATGCTGTGATGAGCCATCTATTTAGTGGACACGATATACGCCAATATTGTAGACAGTCACAACTCATCAACGCAACCAACTAACGTAAAATAAATAAAGTATAATAAAGGTATAATAATGACTTGACTAATATTAAATTAAATTTTAGTTTATTTAAAAGTTACTAACTTAATAATAACTATTTAAGCTATACATTAAAGTTGTTCTAAAGATCACCTTTCATAGTAAATTATATGTAAATGTAATAGAATTATACTATATTGAAAATAAAATGAGTATCTTATTATTATTTAGTTACCTTCATAGATGAATTTAATGCTAAAAAATCAAAATAAGAATAATAAAAGCTATTGGTTGTCAGGTACTATTTTCAGAATAAACTCTTTGTAGAAATATTTAAAGTAAATAAAAAAAATATTTATAATTTGTATAATATTATAATATGTTAGTATAGATTAATAATTTTATTAGATTTCAATATATATAAAATTAATTAATCATATTATGTATATATAGTATAATATTAATATATAATTATATTCTAATATTCACATTGTTGCTATAGGTTACCAAGTATAATAAATACAATTTGACCAAAACATTAAATGTTAAATTTAAAAATTTATATTTATATATATATATAAATATATATCTGTACTTACTATAATAAATAGTTTATAATGACGACGGAAACTCAAACTAAGACTAGATCATCAAACATTATACAACACGATACACATTTTGCTAGGAGACCTGTGATTAATCCAACAAGAGCACATGATTATTTATATGGTTTTTACATTTTTTTGTAATACAATATTAATTGAATTTATTTATTTAATAGTATATATTATTAAGAATATATATATATATATATATTCGTCTGACGTATTGTATTATATCTGCCGTATAACTTTTCTCGGTTCAAACGTAATTAAATATATAATTTTTTTACATATAATACATGCGTTACATATCATATTAAACATTGCGAATGCAGATTAATAATTAGTAAACTAATTACTAATTTCTACCTTTATTAACTTTAATTTTTAAAAAGTGTTTACGATTCTATAAAATATGTAATACAGACATTAGCGCGATATAATTATATGTTTAAATATGGCATGATCTTGACATATTAATTATATATATACATATATACGTTTATATATATATTTATTTTTAATGATTATAATTGTAAAATATGATTTATTTTGGTAGGTATTCACTATGTGGAAAATGAACTACTAATTTAAAAGATATTGGTATAGTTCTTTCAGGACAAGTTGTAATGTACTCACAATTTATATTATAATTTATGAATAGTGCTTCGAACTTGAATGAACAACGCAATTACAATTCACAGATACCCATTACGTGACGTCGAGTGAAAGGGACCACGCCAGGGCAACTCTCAACGCGCACACCAATGTCTCCAGAGTTGTTGGTAGCATCGCGGTGAACTGCGAGTAATCTGCGAAGAGCATAGAATATCCGATCTGTTCTCTACGTGCGCATTTCGAAAGCGCCGATGTAAATGCTTAAACACTAAGAGAGTATCCGCGTTATATGTTATAGCGGTATGCCTATGCACCAGCGTATACCAGCCACAACTCACTAGTATATATTACGTTGAACGCTCAAACCCTCGCCGCCACCATCGTCCTAGAAACGCGTTCCGGTGTACGATCACATGTTCAGCGTACTGCGACACAAGCCTCGTTTCACCGTTCAGTTGCAAGTTAAGGATCCGGTTCCAGCGTTTGTAAATCGCCAATGGCCTGGATATGCGGAACAGGCTCGCGAAAACATCATCCGTTATAAGACGTTGGTGAAGAGGGTAATATTTAGTTTGTGAGAAAATCTATTTATTTGTATTTGATAGTATTTTTATTTAGTTGATACAGATCATTATTCAAACTATCATTTGATATTATATATTGAGTGAGATCTTATATTGATTTTGCTTTGTGTAATTCCAGAAATTGTGGCATGATATTACATTAAGAATACTATAAATAAATATTTTATAAACTATTCTAAGATATTTTAAATAATTTATATCAGAGTAATGTTCTTAATTATATATCGTAAGTATTAAATAAATATAGTATTGTAATATTATATTTCACTGTACATTCTTTGTATAGATTCTATTCACCAGTTATTATTATTAGTTATTATATTGCAAGCTATTTAGTCAATATCAATTGTTCACTATTATTATCTTTAGCTACCTTAATTCTCATTTCATACAGTTTCAATTATGATCCATCCATTAAAGTTCCTCCGAAGATTTTTCCAAATCAACTTATCGATGGATCAAATCGATATAAATTCTTCACTCGG
>OZ038316.1:28449196-28451696 GCA_964035775.1 Osedax frankpressi
AGACCGACTACCGCGATGGCGAGGTTCAGACCGACCCCTACTCGCCGGACTACGTGGTCAAGCCGGGCGTGCAACCGGAACTGCTCACCCTGGCGACGCTGTCCTACGGCTGCGGCCTGCCGGCCGGTCTGGCCGAAGTGGAGATGATCGAGAGGGCTCGCGCCAAACGTGCCTGGGAGGCGACCCTGCCCCCTCTCGCCGACATCGCCCAACACGACAAACGTAAACGCATGATGGAGGATATGGAACTGGTGGAGTGGGAACTGCGCGAGAAGGAGATCGAGAAGCTTCAGGAAGCGCGTCTTCAAATGCTCAA
The DNA here is from genome assembly GCA_964035775.1 of Osedax frankpressi. Taxonomy (NCBI): domain Eukaryota; kingdom Metazoa; phylum Annelida; class Polychaeta; order Sabellida; family Siboglinidae; genus Osedax; species Osedax frankpressi. Next base: position 28,449,513 of record OZ038316.1, read on the forward strand.
GCAACTACTCCGGCAACGCGAGGAGAACCACTGCGAAATCAACATGAAACGCATCGATAAACTCTGGTTGGGAAGCTTTAGGAACTTATTTGGTCAAGCTGCGTGTATTGCGACCCTCCTGTTTCTTTTATTAACGTTTTTGTCGATGTCGAAATTCGACTGAGAATCTTCTCGATATCTTCTCGATATCTTCTTGAATCTTCTCGATATCTTCTTGAATCTTCTCGATATGAGTAATAATTTGTAGAGGAGGAAAGAATTTATTTAATTTTTTTGTAGGTCGCGAAAACAAGAAATCAAAGAAGAACAAGTGAAAGCAATTAGAAATAAACACATCAAAGGTGAGAATGTAATGTTCGATGTAACAATTGATCGCAATGAGTATATTTCATGGTAGTAGGACAATTATAATTATATAGTTACATATAATATAGACTTGAATTTAAGTAACCTCAATGATAATACCCCACTAGATCTTCCTCACCCCTCGCCCCCTCACCCCCACACAACCGAACCCCCTTTCACCACTCCTCGTTACTTATCATCTACCGGGTAGTTCCTCTCCTCATTCTCTCTTACCACCACTTCACTCACTACACACCACCTCACCACTCACTCCACACCCCTTCTTCCCACACCCCATCATCTCATACCCTCACCCCATACCCTCACCCCATACCCTCACCCCATACCCTCACCCCATACCCTCACCCCATACCCTCACCCCATACCCTCACCCCATACCCTCACCCCATACCCTCACCCCATACCCTCACCCCATACCCTCACCCCATACCCTCACCCCATACCCTCACCCCATACCCTCACCCCAACCCTACGCCCCCTAACCTACATTCCAACCCTACGCCCCCTAACCTACATTCCTCACCACCGCGCGACCCCGCACTCCCGCGACCCCGCACTCCCGCCACCCCGCACTCCCGTGACCCCGTGACCCCGCACCTCGACTAGAACTTCGTAAAATCGCCGCCGAACGCAAGCAAGTGGAACACAAGTCCAAGAAACGCGACATCGTCGCCGAGTACGGCAACTACGGTTCCGAGGTTTACGCTCCGTCTGCCCGCGTCGGCGTTTTCATGGACCGTGGGTCCGAACAGTACGTCGTGCATTCGCAGTACATCGACAACTACTTCGGTGGGTCCGCGTTGCTAACGACGACACCCGTTTACTTTATGTCCAAATGTCTCCGAGACGACACCCGTTTACGTTATGTCCAAACGTCTCGGAGACGACTCACTTTTACGCTGTAATGTAAAGTAGTAAACAAATCATTATGTATTATGTTATATATATTATGATATAGTATACTATATTATATACTGATATATATACTATATTTTAATGTGCAATTCTATTAATATATTAATTGATAGTTATCTAGAATATAGAAGTTATATAAAGATCTAAATATAAACTAAACATGACCGTAAAATGACATTCTTTACTCCTACTCTAGGTTTGTTGGAATTGGAAAACTCCATTCCAAATTTCATAATGCATCCTTCGGTCAGAGCTCCGAAACAAAAGGTCAGCAATAAGAACCATTATGTGAATCGTAAACAAAGGAGAGAAAAGGAATTATCGGATATTTATACTGTTAGTAAATCTTAATTTGAAATATTGAAATTCTATACTATAGAATAATAACAAGTATTAGAAATTGGATAAAAGTGTAAAATAATATAGTTTTTTAATAACTTGCAATACATTTAACCAAATCGATATTACCAATCTTTGCCATTATATTATTTTTGTTATTAAATAGCTACTGAAAGAGAAGAAATTGAAGGGTGATGAACAACCGAAACCTTTGAGGTTCTTGCAGAAGATAGAGAAACCAATTCCAAGACCTCCGACTCCATCTGTTCAGATTCCAAATCAAGTATGTTCATGCAATTATTTAGTAAATCATTTTTCTATATTTTGTATTCAATGTCTTAATTATATAATCGCATTTTGAAATATATAATTTGAAGTATTTAATTTGTAAATTTACATATATTTAATTTCTTCGATGGTAAGGATTAGATGGCTAATAGATAATGATAATTATGTAGATGATTTACAATCTCTTACGAAATATAAATTATTAAAAACAATTTTGGGCTATACTATATAATTATTAGCGAGTTATGATATTAGTTTTATTTTATTACATATTTA
>OZ038316.1:28456696-28474196 GCA_964035775.1 Osedax frankpressi
ATCGTCGGTAAAGGTCGCGAGGTTAGCTTCGTGATACCATTACCTATGTCAAATATATTATTTTTGTTCTTTAATAAGAATATCAGATTTCATATATTTATATGTACATTTATATATAATTATATGTACATATAATTATATATATATATATATATATATATGTTTGTTTTTGTGATATATTAAGTAATTATAATTGTGTATTATGATGATTTTATTATAATTAGATTTTTATCTAAAATAATATATATACATATTATATCAAATTTATTTCGGATGGTCACACTTGATCGACTTTCCCCTATCACCACCCCACCCCACCCCGTCAGAACTTAGACTTCGATGCCATTCACGACTCCGTCTCGGTGATGAGTAAAGTACAGGACATTCTGTTAAATGAGAATAACCCGGGCGAGAATTCTGACATCGTTGAAGACGTATTGACGGTTTTGAGCGTTCACCTACTTACCCCACTTAGTAGAGCTCACCCATACCACCTTCATACCTAACTCCCGCCCCCACTTTAGCCTATCCATTAATAAACCTAACCCCCGCATCTAATCCCCACAGCTAACCATCATACATTACCGTTACACTAATCTCTACGCACGTTCGTACCCGACCTCCGCACGACTGACCTCCGACCTTTACGACCAGTTCATCGAGACCCGCCAGGAGAACCGCAAGGAGACCAAAGATTCGAGGCAGTTGTTCGACGACTACGGGGATACGTCTGCGGCTTACGTCGCTGAAGCGCTCGGAGAAGGGGCGGGCATCGGCGGTACAGGCTCCGGCTCCGAACGACCAATCAACAGCCCTTCGCTGACTAGCATAATCGACGACGTCGCCAGAGGTGTTGAACTTAAAGGTCTGCATTCTAGAAGAATATTGCGCGTCGATTGTTTGACCCGTCATTAATTGCACCTGGAATATTGCAGCCAAATAGCTACAAATTACTACAAATAGCTACAAATAGCTACAAATAGCTACAAATAGCTACAAATTACTACAAATAGCTACAAATAGCTACAAATAGCTACAAATAGCTACAAATAGCTACAAATAGCTAAAAATAGCTACAAATAGCTACAAATTACTACAAATAGCTACAAATAGCTACAAATAGCTACAAATAGCTACAAATAGCTACAAATAGCTACAAATAGCTACAAATAGCTACAAATAGCTACAAATAGCTACAAATAGCTACAAATTACTACAAATAGCTACAAATAGCTACAAATAGCTACAAATAGCTACAAATAGCTACAAATTATGAGACTCGATCGCTGACAATCTCTTAGAAATGATTTCAAACTATGATATTGTTTTGTTTTAGTATTGTTGTTCAAAATATTTTCATTCGCATTATACCCAGGTATCGAATATACAGTTTTTATTTCATATGTTATACATACAAAATACCACTCATTACATTTAATATTAAATAATGTGCTTTGTATTTTATTTTCAGTATTGCCTGTAATTTATGATTGGTAATTTTATCAGAATTTCCTACCAAATATTTCTATTTCCTAGAATTTCAATGTAATAATTAGATCTGCTAGAACTGTCAAATATTTCTAGTTTATAATATTTATCTTTCGTTATAATTAAATATAGCTTTAATTATGACTTTTGCATCACTAAAAACAGGGAAGAATTGTATAGAATCTATTCGAATATCATTTAATTGTGCCCTATAAATATAATAAATAGATTGTATTTTGATATTTAAATATTTCCATCTTAGAAATGCCTGATGAGATAATTGGAACATCTGAAGAGGAATCTGAATACAGTGATTGGTAAGTAGATTATATTACTATTAATACTTATTTTAAAGTTTTATATATACAATAGTTATGTAAGGTATAAGTAATTATTAATTTTAACTAATTTATTAATCTTATCGTTGTCTGTATTTAGAACTTAATTAAGAAATTGTTATCATTGCATACTTACAAATAATACGATTAAGCAATGATACTAATATAGCGATATACATTTCATACAGATCATTGAACCTTATAAAATAACTCTTTTCAAAATCTATGCTTTCTATTCAATATTGAATCATTTAAAAATTTAGGTTTTTAGGTCACTGATTTATACTCAATTATTAATAGGTCAATATATATTACTGTGCAAATATCATATTGTTGATTTATTATTTGATGTACACAGATAACAAACCCATAAAGAGAAGATGGCAGAGGTCAATGAAAAAGTTATTAATATATTTATAATTTTCATTTAGTATATAAACAAACTTATAAAATACTATTTAATTGCATCCTAAATAAATTGTGATATCTTATCAAATTATTTATTGAGTATGAATTATATATAATAATATCAGATAAACATAAGGGAATAGCATATCCTAATAATGCAGTTGGCATAGCCCTTACTTTAAGGAAATGTAATCAAATTATATAAATAACATATTCACTCAATTAGTCATATAGCTTTAATAGCTTTAATAACTTTAATGTATACAATCCCGGCGATTATTTCTTTTATTTCCAATAAACATTGAATGCGAACTCCATTGGAATTGTCTAAATGATGATTTTATTATAATAATACTTTACAATAATAATATCTGATATATTATGATCTGTGTGGTAATATTGTTATGACCGTAAGTTAACTCGAGTAAATATGAATACTGATATAGCTGAGTACGCATTAACATATGGTAACTGCGTTAATAGAGGGGCAGTATAGATATATCATATATCAAAATGGATTAACTAACCTGATACATTCAATACAATGTATGTGTATAGAATGTGTACAAACTGCATATTAATTTGCTATTGATATATATATGTCTCGCCCTATATTAATTATAACATTAATATGTGAATTGTTATTTCTATTGTTATTTCTATTGTTATTTCTATTGTATATCTATTGTATTTCTATATTGTTATTAACTTCTAGATAGAACAAAAAAACAATATCAATTTGAGCGCATCTAGAAGTCCATACATATAGGAATATACTGTTTTATAATTTAGTTTACATTAAGGGGTGACATCCATTCGAAGGGATTTGCAAATATTGACACGCTCGAGTGATTACAAATTAAACAATAATATTTGTATCTAAATAATGAATCCACTCCGATCTTAAAATCAATTATAATAATTGTACGCAGTAGTCATTTAATTAATATGATATATAGAGAATATAAATCCTAGACTAGAAAATATATGTCCATACAAAACATATCACCTTAGCTATCTACTATCTATTGACCACTTATAATCCATTGACCTGAGCTCTTTAATGCATTTTACTGATTTAATCTGCACTACAAACAAAGTATATCAACAAAAGTGTGCATATATAGCGCATACCTATTGCATACCTATGTTCTATGTTAGTAAGCTTTAGTAAGGTTCTCATTTTCACCAATTCTTGTAAAGTAATCGACTATATATTAATATTTATTCTTCGATTATTAATGCGAAAACATATGAAAATAGAAATAAAAATTCAAATATTAATATGATTAATAAGCACAAATGGAATTTGGATATTAAAGATTTATTTAAAAAATCAAAAATCTTATCATATTATATAATATAAATATAATACATATATTAAATATGTAATAGCAATGCCATATCGAGGCATAGAAAAATAAGCAGCAGTAGTAAAAGTTGGTGGTACGCGCAGAGGGGGGTACGCGAAATTGCAACGCGAACTCCCGGGCAACGAGGAGAGGAGGAGGTTTAACGAGGGGAGGAGATCGGGTTAGGCGAAGAATGTTTTCGACTTTCGCAGCGTCGTCGCGGCGACGTTGCCGCCGGCAACGGGAAGAGGAGCCAATCGCAGCGGCGGAGTCATCAGCTTCGGCGGCTGCTTCGGCAACGGTCCTACGTAGGCGCAGTAACCGGCGTGGTTGTTTGCCGTAGGAGCAGTCGGCTGAAGGTTGTTTGTGTCTCGGTGCGGGAAAATCTCGCGGACCTGCAAACGGCGGAGCGGACGGCTTATTAGGTACGGGACGAGGGCTTCGGTAAACCGGTTGCCGTAGCGACCGGTTGCCGTAGCGACCGGCTTAGTTAATCACACGAGTCGAACGCACAGCAAACGGATTACGCAACGGCGAAACGTGGCGACCTCTAACCTTGACGGTGTGCGTGTCCTCGTCGGCGTAGTAATACGAGATGATCGAGTCCATCTGGTTGACGACGTGCAGGCAGTCTTCGAACGTGTCGTACGTCGAACCGTCGACGTCGCCGCCGCCGGTAGACTTGAAGTCGCCGAGCGCGCTTTTCTCGTCGATGCAGTCGAGAGTCGCGGAGTCGCGACCAAAGTCGGACGGCGAGTCAAACGTCGACGGTTGCACAGCGGCGACGGGAACCATTCCCAGGGGGCGCCGCGTCGCCAGGGGAGACGGAGCGGCGAACTTTGACGCGGCGACGCCGACTCCGCTGCCGACCGTCGCGGACCCGTGTACGTCGATGGAGTTCTCGGTAATCGCGAGCTGACAGCTGAACCTAAATCGACGTCGCGATGTATGTACACAGTTGAACTCAGTTGAACTCAGTTGAACTCAGTTGAACTCCGTATCTAGGACATATACGCGTGTGCAATCCACGACCCAAGAAACCGTTTTTGAGAAATCGGATTTATTTTCAATATGATTTGGTTTTTTGGGTCTATCAACAGTAAGTATGATATATACGATGGGTTTGTTAAACCCACCGGGTATTCGAGCGAAATTCGCGTAACCCAAACTATTTTTAATCGGGGTATACGGAAGATGTTAGCCACAGGGTTAAAGGTCACACGAGCGTTACCAACTATAGCTACAGATTTCTCGGTAAAAGTGTGTGTTATGCAAATATGAATGCCTATGTTATGAATCTATCCAATTTATGATAATAAATCATTAATATTTCATTGTTCACCAACATTAAATTATAAAAATAGTTGAAAAAATAGAAAATTATTATGCAAAATTTCCAAAAATGTTATAGAGGTTAAAGGTTAAAGGTGAACCTGGCAATCTAACCTGGCACTGTACCGATGGCGATTATTTTGTATAATGTCGTAGAGTTCACGGGCGATTATTGATAATTCTCCCAAACACCAGCTCATGTCCACTGACCGCAAGTTTGACCGGTCGCAGATGCTGTCGAGCGAGAGGAGAGGTGATCGTATGAATTGGGGAGTAAAGTCAATTATAGAATAAATAGGATTATAGAGAAGATCAATTCGTAGTAAATTGATGTTGCGATCGCGATATATCATGGGCACAACTAACCGTTTAATTAGGATATAACTGACTTCGATAGGCAGGATAATGGGTGCTAGAAGTAGGGACGCCATTTTGTAAGCTTGCAAGTTGTAAAGTGGTGCCAACATATGACTGTTTACAGATTCGCAAGCTGCCTTCAATTCTAAAAATCGCAGGATGTTTAAATTATCTCATCAATATTTGGCATTTAGAATATCAACAATAGCTAGTCTCCTACTCCTCACACTTGATGTCTTCCTCCCCACCCCACCTCACCCCCACCCCACCCCACCCCCACCTCCACACTCTCCCCACCCCACCCCACCCCACCTCCACACTCTCCCCACCGCTTACCCTCACCCTCTCCCCACCCCTCACCCTTACCCCACCCCTCACCCTCTCCCCACCCCTCGCCCCCACCCTCACCTTCTCCCCACCTCCACCTCTACACTCTCCCCACCCTTCACCCTCTACCCACCCCTCACCCTCTGCTTACCCTCTAACCACCCCCACCCTCTCCCCACCCCTCACCCTTACCCCACCCTCTCCTTACCTTCTACCCACCCCTCACCCCTCACCCTCTCCCCACCCCCACCTCCACACTCTCCCCACCCCTCACCCTTACCCCACCCCTCACCCTCTCCCCACCCCTCGCCCCCACCCTCACCTTCTCCCCACCTCCACCTCTACACTCTCCCCACCCCTCACCCTCTACCCACCCCTCACCCTCTGCTTACCCTCTAACCACCCCTACCCTCTCCCCACCCCTCACCCTTACCCCACCCTCTCCTTACCCTCTCCCCACCACTTACCCTCACCCTCTCCCCACCCCACCTCCACACTCTCCCCTCCCCACCCCACCCCCACCCTCTCCTTACCTTCTACCCACCCTTCACCCTCTCCTCACCCTCTCCCCACCCCTCACCCTCACCCTCTCCCCACCCTTACCCCCACCCCTCACCCTCATCCTCACCTTCTCCCCACCCCACCCTCACCCTCTCCCCACCCCTAACCCTCACTCCACCACTCACCCTCTCCCCACCCCTCACCCTCACCCTCTCCCCACCCCTCACCCTCACCCTCTCCCCACCCCTCACCATCACCCTCTCCACAACCCTCACCCTTACCCCACCCTCTCCTTACCTTCTACCCACCCCTCACCCTCACCCTCTCCCCACCCCCACCTCTACACTCTCCCCACCCCTTACCATCTACCCACCCCCACCCTCTCCCCACTCCTCAGCCTCTCCTTACCTTCTACCCACCCCTCACCCTCACCCTCTCCCCACCCACCCCTTACCCTCTCCCCACCACTCACCCTCTACACACCACTCACCCTCTCCTTACCTTCTACCCACCCCTCACCCTCTCCCCACCCCTCACCCTCTCCCCACCCCTCAGTATCACTCACCCATCCCTCCCTTTCACTCATCCATTACCATTACTCACCCCTCCTTCCCACACATACATCACCCTCACTTCACCCTCTCACTCACCCATCGTCCTCACTTCACCCCCATCCTCGATAACACACCTCCCTCACCCACTGCCAACCAAACCCCTACTTACCGTAGACAACTTGCGGGGGCAGACTATCAACGAGGGCTACGTGTCTCCTCCTACGACATTCGAAACATTCCGAGTCTTGGCACTCCCCGTCCACTTCCGTGTCGGAGTCTTCTTCGTCGAGGTCATTGGAGGTGAGCATTTCGAGATCGGAGTCATTCGTATCCGTAGAGTAATCGGTGACATCGCTACGACGGGATATGGCGTCGAATTTCAACATACATCAGCAAACTACGTAACTAATATAAGCAAACTACGTAACTAACATAAGCAAACTACGTAACTAACATAAGCAAACTACGTAACTAATATAAGCAAACTACGTAACTAACATAAGCAAACTACGTAACTAACATAAGCAAACTACGTAACTAATATAAGCAAACTACGTAACTAATATAAGTAAACTACGTAACTAACATAAGCAAACTACGTAACTAACATAAGCAAACTACGTAACTAATATGAGCAAACTACGTAACTAACATGAGCAAACTACGTAACTAACATAAGCAAACTACGTAACTAACATAAGCAAACTACGTAACTAACATGAGCAAACTACGTAACTAACATGAGCAAACTACGTAACTAACGTAAGCAAACTACGTAACTAACGTAAGCAAACTACGTAACTAATATAAGCAAACTACGTAACTAATATAAGCAAACTACGTAACTAATATAAGTAAACTACGTAACTAACATAAGCAAACTACGTAACTAACATAAGCAAACTACGTAACTAATATGAGCAAACTACGTAACTAACATGAGCAAACTACGTAACTAACATAAGCAAACTACGTAACTAACATAAGCAAACTACGTAACTAACATGAGCAAACTACGTAACTAACATGAGCAAACTACGTAACTAACGTAAGCAAACTACGTAACTAACGTAAGCAAACTACGTAACTAACATAAGCAAACTACGTAACTAACATAAGCAAACTACGTAACTAATATAAGCAAACTACGTAACTAACATAAGCAAACTACGTAACTAACATAAGCAAACTACGTAACTAACATAAGCAAACTACGTAACTAACATAAGCAAACTACGTAACTAACATAAGCAAACTACGTAACTAACATAAGCAAACTACGTAACTAATATAAGCAAACTACGTAACTAACATAAGCAAACTACGTAACTAACATAAGCAAACTACGTAACTAACATAAGCAAACTACGTAACTAACATAAGCAAACTACGTAACTAACATAAGCAAACTACGTAACTAACATAAGCAAACTACGTAACTAACATAAGCAAACTACGTAACTAACATAAGCAAACTACGTAACTAACATAAGCAAACTACGTAACTAACATAAGCAAACTACGTAACTAACATAAGCAAACTACGTAACTAACATAAGCAAACTACGTAACTAACATAAGCAAACTACGTAACTAACATAAGCAAACTACGTAACTAATATAAGCAAACTACGTAACTAACATAAGCAAACTACGTAACTAACATCAGCAAACTACGTAACTAACATAAGCAAACTACGTAACTAACATAAGCAAACTACGTAACTAACATAAGCAAACTACGTAACTAACATAAGCAAACTACGTAACTAACATAAGCAAACTACGTAACTAATATAAGCAAACTACGTAACTAACATAAGCAAACTACGTAACTAACATAAGCAAACTACGTAACTAACATAAGCAAACTACGTAACTAACATAAGCAAACTACGTAACTAACATAAGCAAACTACGTAACTAACATAAGCAAACTACGTAACTAACATAAGCAAACTACGTAACTAACATAAGCAAACTACGTAACTAACATAAGCAAACTACGTAACTAACATAAGCAAACTACGTAACTAACATAAGCAAACTACGTAACTAACATAAGCAAACTACGTAACTAATATAAGCAAACTACGTAACTAACATAAGCAAACTACGTAACTAACATAAGCAAACTACGTAACTAACATAAGCAAACTACGTAACTAACATAAGCAAACTACGTAACTAACATAAGCAAACTACGTAACTAACATAAGCAAACTACGTAACTAACATAAGCAAACTACGTAACTAACATAAGCAAACTACGTAACTAACATAAGCAAACTACGTAACTAACATAAGCAAACTACGTAACTAACATAAGCAAACTACGTAACTAATATAAGCAAACTACGTAACTAACATAAGCAAACTACGTAACTAACATAAGCAAACTACGTAACTAACATAAGCAAACTACGTAACTAACATAAGCAAACTACGTAACTAACATAAGCAAACTACGTAACTAACATAAGCAAACTACGTAACTAATATAAGCAAACTACGTAACTAACATAAGCAAACTACGTAACTAACATAAGCAAACTACGTAACTAACATAAGCAAACTACGTAACTAACATAAGCAAACTACGTAACTAACATAAGCAAACTACGTAACTAATATAAGCAAACTACGTAACTAACATAAGCAAACTACGTAACTAATATAAGCAAACTACGTAACTAACATAAGCAAACTACGTAACTAACATAAGCAAACTACGTAACTAATATAAGCAAACTACGTAACTAACATAAGCAAACTACGTAACTAATATAAGCAAACTACGTAACTAACATAAGCAAACTACGTAACTAACATAAGCAAACTACGTAACTAATATAAGCAAACTACGTAACTAACATCAGCAAACTACGTAACTAACATAAGCAAACTACGTAACTAACATAAGCAAACTACGTAACTAACATCGGCAAACTACGTAACTAACATAAGCAAACTACGTAACTAACATAAGCAAACTACGTAACTAATATAAGCAAACTACGTAACTAACATAAGCAAACTACGTAACTAACATCAGCAAACTACGTAACTAACATAAGCAAACTACGTAACTAACATAAGCAAACTACGTAACTAACATAAGCAAACTACGTAACTAACATAAGCAAACTACGTAACTAACATAAGCAAACTATGTAACTAATATAAGCAAACTACGTAACTAACATCAGCAAACTACTTAACTAATATAAGCAAACTACGTACCTAATATAAGCAAACTACGTAACTAACATCAGCAAACTACGTAACTAACATAAGCAAACTACGTAACTAACATAAGCAAACTACGTAACTAACATCAGCAAACTACGTAACTAACATAAGCAAACTACGTAACTAACATAAGCAAACTACGTAACTAACATAAGCAAACTACGTAACTAACATAAGCAAACTACGTAACTAACATAAGCAAACTACGTAACTAATATAAGCAAACTACGTAACTAACATAAGCAAACTACGTAACTAACATAAGCAAACTACGTAACTAACATAAGCAAACTACGTAACTAACATAAGCAAACTACGTAACTAATATAAGCAAACTACGTAACTAATATAAGCAAACTACGTAACTAACATAAGCAAACTACGTAACTAACATAAGCAAACTACGTAACTAACATAAGCAAACTACGTAACTAACATAAGCAAACTACGTAACTAACATAAGCAAACTACGTAACTAATATAAGCAAACTACGTAACTAACATAAGCAAACTACGTAACTAACATAAGCAAACTACGTAACTAACATAAGCAAACTACGTAACTAACATAAGCAAACTACGTAACTAATATAAGCAAACTACGTAACTAACATAAGCAAACTACGTAACTAATATAAGCAAACTACGTAACTAACATAAGCAAACTACGTAACTAACATAAGCAAACTACGTAACTAACATAAGCAAACTACGTAACTAATATAAGCAAACTACGTAACTAACATAAGCAAACTACGTAACTAATATAAGCAAATACGCAATTCAGCTTTTTGTCATATGCGATACCGTTTAATTGAATTGATTTTAATAATTTACAATATTCGGTTCATTTGATAATAGACGGCTAAAAAGATAAAACAAAACTAGATGGCGTACTCACCTGTCGCATGACCTCTGAGATTCGCGGTCGTCTTTGTCCAAGTAGACCTCAGTGGTCAATGACGAATAAATGTTCAAATGCCTCGTGCAGCCAATCAAATCTGAGAACAGTCAATTTTAAATACAATTATTAAGTTAAATATGAGTATTTATTAATATACATGAATACCTAAATTATCATGTTTTAAAATAAATGTATATAAATATATATCAGATTCTATTTACTTCACTAATGCAAGTTTATGTTTATTTAGACAATAGATTATCATATCAATGTCAATTGCAAATAACTTTATCATAAGAGCCAAATAAACACTAAAATGAATACAATTATTCTATTAATAAAATGCAAACAAAATCATTTGTTGATTTTATATATAAAGTAAAAAAATAATAATTAATATTTATAAATATTATCATAAATATTAATATTTATAATCACATATTAATATTCCTAGAAATAATCGTAATTAAAAGTCTAGTTCTGTCCGATTACATAAGAAAATAGATGATGCAACCGCGTCGCTACGGTAACGTACTATTGATCTGCAGATAGCGTAGAGCGTCATCGAAGCCTTGTTGACAGAAATTGCTGAGCACTTCAGGATTTGGGGGGAATAAGGCATGGGCCACTCGGTACATGTTACAAGCTGTGAACTACGGGGAAGGTAAATAGGTTATTATAGATTGTGTGGGCATAGGTGTCTCCCTAATCCTCCTCTCCCTCTCCCTCTCCCTCTCCCTCTCCCTCTCCATATCCCTCTCCATATCCCTCCCCATCTCCCTCTCCCTCTCCCTCCCCTCTCCATATTCCTCTCCCTCTCCCTCTCCCTCTCCCTCTCCCTCCCCTCCCCCTCTCCATATCCATATCCATATCCATATCCATATCCCTCTCCCTCTACCTCTCCCTCCCATCTCCCTCTCCCTCTCCCTCCCCCTCTCCATATCCCTCATCCTCTCCATATCCCTCTCCCTCTCCCTCTACCTCTCCCTCTCCATATCCCTCCCCATCTCCCTCTCCCTCTCCCTCCCCCTCTCCATATCCCTCATCCTCTCCATATCCCTCTCCCTCTCCATATCCATATCCCTCTCCCTCTACCTCTCCCTCTCCATATCCCTCCCCATCTCCCTCTCCCTTTCCCTCCCCCTCTCCATATCCCTCTCCCTCTCCCTCTCCCTCCCCCTCCCCCTCTCCATATCCATATCCATATCCATATCCCTCTCCCTCTCCCTCTCCCTCTCCCTCTCCCTCTCCCTCTCCCTCTCCCTCTCCATATCCCTCTCCATATCCCTCTCCATATCCCTCCTCCTCTCCTCTCCATATCCATATCCATATCCATATCCATATCCCTCTCCCTCTCCCTCCCCCTCTCCCTCTCCCTCTCCCTCTCCCTCTCCCTCTCCCTCTCCCTCTCCCTCTCCCTCTCCCTCTCCCTCTCCCTCTCCCTCTCCCTCTCCTCTCCCTCTCTCTCTCTCTCTCTCTCTCTCTCTCTCTCTCTCTCTCTCTCTCTCTCTCTCTCTCTCTCTCTCTCTCTCTCTCTTCTCTCTCTCTCTCTCTCTCTCTCTCTCTCTCAACATATTATAAAGCAAGAGCAATCAAGGTGAATTATAGTTACTCTACAGATCCTGTTGAATACATTTGACTTCACAGTTATGAGATTACAGTCGTGGGGGGGGGGGGGGGGTAAACACTCTCTCTTTCTTTCTTTGAGAACATAGCATTAGCTTTGCAATATACAATACTCGCAGGTTATTAATAATTCAGTAAGTAGCACAATGTATTGTGAATATACTGTTTACTGCTTATTGAGAGGTCAATTGTCTTAATAATTCACGAGAAATATGTAAATATATGTACATTATATTATTAATTAATGATTATTGATTTTACATTTATATGAATAAGGTATTTAATATAAATATTATACATTAAATAAAATGATATAAATAAATTGCATGAATATTGCAATTCAATAACTGAAGTGCAATGGTCAGTACGAAGAGTATATGATATATGATGAGTACGATGAGTATATGATGAGTACGATGAGTATATGATCTCGAGTGAAACCTGAATACTAGTGCCAGCCAAGTAGATATGAGCAAAGTTCGCTGAGTTGTCCATCGGACATATGTCAGATTCTCCGGCAAAAGGCGAAATTGTGATTGTGTTATTATCGAGAATCGGGATGTTGTTGGTTATACCACCATCGACGAAGTACTGCGTGTCATGGGGTTAGGGGTTACGAAGGTCGGGTGCAGCTATCGCAATGCTAAGTATTACATAGCATGGAGATAGATCTACATAATAATTATACATTGTCCACTATTATATTTCCCCCGATTGCATTGCATTACATAATATTACATGTTACATTAGTTTATAATAAATATACACCTAATTATAGATACATATAATAAAATAAATAGCAGTACATATAAGATCAAATATAAATTTATATTAAATATTTATTATACAAACAGAGAATTATATAAATTTAATTTTAGAATTGGCACCTTAAAAATAGAACATTTTGACTATATATATATATTTGTAGTTATGTGAGAATGTCAGACTACTGAATATTATCACTGTATATTTACATTCTGAACTGCTAATAAAAACTGCATTTGTATTGTAAAGAAGGTCAAAGGGGTAGCTTATCATGAAAATAGGACATTAAAAGCATTCTATTGTTTACTTGAACTTGGAGATAGTATGGTAGGCATTATTGTATATTATTTGAGCAATGTACTTAGAAAATATATGCACTTAGGAACAATAGAAACACATGTTAAAAGTGCAAAATGATAAATGACAAAAAACATGTAATACAATACACATTTTTGTTTACAAATTCCCTTGTAAATATTGGAGAATCTAAATACTACAAAAACTATAGCCTAGATATTTGTAAATGCTTATAAATAATAATATTTGTATTAGACTAATTCTAAATAGAATAAAGTAGGTTTATTAATTAATTCAATAATGAACAAACCGTGCCCCGGAACTTCGGAGGGACAATTCCGGAATAAACCGGAACAAATGAACTGCAAGTCAATGCCTGCGGTATATATAAATCATAGTTATTCTCTTCACAAAAATATGAACTGGAAATATATTTTTCCATGCGAATAAAATGTATTTCCTTAGTTATATATAACAGGAAGAATGCAAGCCATTTTAATTTTTGTTATGTTATATAATAACAGAGAATATATATTTTATTTGTATTCAAATTAGTATGATTATATTTGATTTAAAATGATTATATAATAGCTATATCATCTGGTTTTAATTGTCTGGTGGTAATTTGTTATACAGTTCATTTTATTTTTTGCATTACATAATTTTGTATGTAAATCAATAATTATAATAATTACTCTGCTGAGTAAAGTAAAGTAAAGTAAATGAATTCCTTTGGATTAAAGATCTAAACAATATCAATATATAATAACTATGTAAGTAAATAAAATAAAACATAAAAAAGTTTATAATATATTATTTTAAAAGTTTAACAAATTTGTTTTATTTTGTTTCCTATTCTAAGTAAAAATTCAAAGTAAAAACATGAAATAAATTAAATTAACTCACATTTTACATTAATCCAAAGAATCGAGTCTATTTCATTTATATATTGTTTATAATAATGTTGATTGCATATTCTCATGAAACCAGATGATGTAAATATTATAAATTATTATAAATAAAATAGAATTATAAATAATTAAAATACAAATACAATTTATTTTCTCTTATATTATATAATAAATAATAAAGAACTAAAATGACCTGGATGGTTTTCTGGGTAGTTTAATATATAATTACTTTAAAAAGAAACAAATTAAATAAAATGATATTACATTTTCATTTTTTATATACAAAATTAAATAAAAGAAATTATACTTAAATTATCTTATCTTAATATTATTATCATATGGTCAATTTAATACTTATTTTTTTATTATATCATTTATAAATATTGTAAAATAAAATATAATATAATTATAAGATTAAAAAATTAAAAGTTTTTCCATTATTAATTAACAGAATTATAACAAATATAATGACTTATAACACAGATATTATAAACATATGAATCATTTATTTACATTTCCATAATATATGATTATAACAATCCATAAATTTAAACAAACATTTATACATGTCACATTATTGCGATAGAATTAATAACATATTATATTAATGTTCTAGTGACCTTTACAAGTTTTATTCTCATTCAAACCAAGTAATTCAATTAATATTAATTATAACAATCTTTTGAACTTTTCTGTAACGGGCTACAAATGTTACGTCCGTTATTTACAAACCTGGATAAGGTCGTCTTTGGACTCGAACTGGGAGATCAGCACATTCTTGCCGTCGCTCAGACGCGTCAGTGACACGAACAATCGACCCGACGCGATCATGTGGGCGTTGTCCGGTAGGAAGTCGTAGAGTCCGTCGCGAAGGTACTTAACGAGGTTAAACGACGGATGTATGGGGCCGAGAGCTCGAGACCGAGCCCTCACTGCGATGCGAAGTACGTAGGAGGTGCAGTCACCTGGAGGCGGGAAATTTTATTAGCCGTTTATAATAATATTTTATTAAGAACTCATATTTATGCGTTAATTATTAATAGTAATGTATCAATAGTATTACGATTAATATGGTGTTTATCATCTACAAAGCTCTCTCGTGTCAATATTTTGAGTAAACCACCGATTAAGTATTTTTGTCATTAATAGATCAGAAATATGAAAATAAATACTATGATAAATTATAAATGTATCAGATTTTGAGTAAAATCGTATGTATCTTTAAACTTATGTACAATTTAAAATTATTGATCTAATTATAAAATACCAAAATCTACAATACAGATAATTGTGTAAGACTCGAGCCTGAGGCGGTAAGATATTTATGTGGTTTCATATTCTTAATGCCTTTCAATGCTATGATATGCTGTAAATACAAATATAATATAAAACCAATGTTTATATGAGATTTTGATGTAAAGTCAATGGGCTGCTTACATTTTGCTCTTTCGATTTATTACAATAAATAAATTAAAATCACATTCTATTATTGTATATATATATATATATATATATATATATATATATATACAATAATAAAGGATACCCCAGATTCTATATACTATATGATAAACCCAGTGTTGAGTAGTGCCTGTATCTGTACATAAATTTAGCTGATTTAGGTGAATTAACTGGATAGTACTAAAACCCAAGTATCATTATATATAAGGACTTTGATAATATAGATTATAATATTAAAATATCTGGAATATACAGGAATACATAGCTTCATAATATATTATAATAACATTATATATGTATATTATATCATATTAATTATACTAATAAAACATGAAATTCAAATTCTAATTAATTATGCAGAAATATTATACCATGGCCTAGAAATTAATTTTAATTTATTCAAAAATATAAATGTTCTATCATTAGAATAATGAATGCATTATAAGTCCAGGAAAACATTCAGGACATGTTATATTTTTGTTATATAATAAAGTGTATATAATAAAAGTGAATATATATTTTATTTACATTACAATTATATTAAGATTATTAAAATAAAATATATACATAACTTTTATTATATAAAATAATTATATAAGATTGTCACATCATCTTATTTCTTGGGTAACCTACAAAGACTGTAGGTATATTAATTTTTTCATTGCATAATTACTTTTATATATTAACCATAATTTGTGTTACACATGTAAGGATTTTAAAACAATTACATCACTCTGTTTGTGGGTAAATGTTTTAGTGGAATAGTATGGATATACAAGGTGATGTCATTATATATAATGTTTATAAATATTAATTACTACTATATATATATGTACTAAAAAAAATCTGGATTCCCAGAAAACAAATGATGTAATATTTTGTAAAAATGTTTGATGTGCAAAAATAAATAACAAAAATAAAATAAAAGAAATTATTCAAAAATTATATATTATAATTATGTATTATAATATGAACTCCTATTAACACTAATTCATAACATATGATATCAAATAATCATATGAATTGTATAATAATATAATCATGTTTTTGTATAAAATGTAAGCAAATTAATCATAATTACATTTTTTATAATTGTATATATATATTTTATCATGCAGTTTAAACATATTATTTTAGCTTTACAATTTAATGTCCAAACAATATATTAATTTGGTTAACTAAATCAAATTGTTTATACAATTCGGTATTAGGAAAATATAGAAAATAAAAGATCATATATTAGGTTTTACTTAGTTACACAACATGTATATAAAATGAAAATAAATGTATATTATTATGTATATATTATTATATTATAGTATTTATATTATGGATTGTATATATTATTATATTATAGTATTTATATTATGGATTGTATATATTATTATATTATAGTATTTATATTATGGATTGTATATATTATTATATTATAGTATTTATATTATGGATTGTATATATTATTATATTATAGTATTTATATTATGGATTGTATATATTATTATATTATAGTATTTATATTATGGATTGTATTTGTTTCATAGAAAAATTAATTATTGGCATTAACTTGTAAAATATTACAGCAATTTCACATGGTCATCAATTATGAATAACAAAGTGTAATTTGTAA
>OZ038316.1:28479196-28549196 GCA_964035775.1 Osedax frankpressi
ACAGATTTTACTCTTTAATTATATATTTAAATTAGGAAATGCATATGCAATATATGCGCATACATGTAAATTAAATTATTGTAAATTAGATTATTGTAAATTAGCAGTAATGCTAGGATGTGTAGTAGGGTGGATCACTTTGATACTTTTTTCAATATTATTTATTGGCTCATCTATTATATATAGCAAATATATGACTTATAATGAATATATATAAATTTTAATTTTTTTTTTAAATTATGGCTGTGCGACACCCCATTCAAATTTAACATGGGAGAGATACAATATTTAACATGCAAAGCATAGGAGCAATATTAAAATTATAAAATTGAATGGTAATAATGATTTTTTAATAATGAAAAATGACTATGAGCTTTATATGATATATTATTAAATAAAAACATATTTAAATAATTTTTTAAAAAATTGTTACCAAGAAATTCCAGGAAAATAAAAATTTTATAATTTTTTGTATATTTTTGGCATTTTTTTTTCTTAAAATATTGTTAAATTTATAAGCAATTCAACAGTAGTTATATTTGATCCCTATGAAATCGATAATGATAAAAAAATATTAAAAATTTAAATTTAATTTGGATTTATAAGTGTTTTTCAGGAAAAAAATTGAAATTTCAAATAATCCAAATATTTTATTTAGAAATAAAATTTTTTTAAAAATATACTTACTATGCGATAAAATAAACTATATGTAATGCTATATTCATCGTTGAAATAAAAAAAAGCAAAACTTATTAAATTATATGCAGAAATGTACGACAATGTAAATTTTTACGAAATATGATTTATTTTTTAATAGTTATAACTATGTAATATTAGCTATCATTGAATATAGTTAATAGTAAATATAAGTTAATTTTAATATCTTATAGTAATATTATTGATAATTTATTAATATTAGAATATTAAAAATATTCCAAGAAATTCTAGAATTTAAAAAATTATAAACATTAATAATTAATATTAAACCTAGAAATAATAGTAAATCAGTAGTTATTAGTAATGAGTAATTATTAAGTAAGATGTATACATAAACATATATTACACTTTTTACAATAAAAATTGCAAAATTATAAATTGTATTTATAGCTATGAAATAACTTAACTATAAGGCAATCTAATTGACAATTACATACAATTTAATAGAGATAGAAAATATATAAAAAGAATATTACTGCATAGTTAAAATATAAGAGGATTTTGAATCTTTAAATAATTTTATTATAATTACATTGTAAAATTTTGTTTAGAATTAAAATGTTGCATACATTTTCTGAAATGTATTGTCATTCGTATTCTCTGGTCACGTTCTTTGGGATCTGCTAATTTGGTAGCTGTTTCAGAAACCAGTCTTATCGTTCTTTTGACATGCTGGGAATGACACGGTATATCTGAAAATCAAATATATCAATATTTTCAACTGTGTATGTTCTCAGATCTTCTGTTGAATAGCTACGAGTTAGAATTGGTTCGAGCCAATCATCAACATATAAAACGAGATTATAATAATGTCGCATTAAAATCAATTTTTGGTAAACGGAAATATCGTTTCCATCTTTTTCAGCATTACTCTATCTTGTAAAATACGTTTTACAGCTTCAATCCTTACACTTGGATTGGTATCAGAAAGCATTCCAATTAAAATCGATTCTGTATGTAATAAAAATGAATTGTGAGATATCGTCCGAAAACATTCATCTCTAATTAATTCGCAATCTAACTCGTGTATATTTTCTATAAAATTAAATATATGCTTTGGCGGATTGGTAAATATTGGTTGATATTTAATCGCGAACCAATTTCGAGCATAAACTTTTATAACAAATCTTACTAAATAAACAAGATTAAGTGTAGGATTATTTTGACTCGTATAATACCGAAGAATCCTATTTGCTGTCGTTAACCAGCATGTATTCCCGAGTTTTCCTGGTGAACGTCTTTTAAGAGAATTATTAACTCCATAATTGATTGATAAGACTATATCTCGAAGATATTGCTGATCAGATCCTAAATCTTGACAATTCTCTAGATATCTTTTGAATATTTGATCAATTTCAATTGGAATAAATCCAGCAACATCTGCTTCTTCACATTTAGAAAGATTTAAACCAATCGGACCATTATGTAAATCAGGGCCTTTTGTTTCTCCATCCAGCATTGCGAATATCTTTCTAAGAGGCAGCTCATTCATATGAAGTAAACAAATCAACCAAATATAATATTGTATATTAAAAAATATGTTAATAAACATCTGTCTATTATTTCTCTTATCTATTAAAAAAATTCTTTCACATCGAGGTACCTGTCGTTCTCAAGAACAAAGGCAATCATGTTTGCATTTACATGTACATATTTCAAATAATATTTTATACTTTTTAATATGTTCATTTACAGATTTGGAAAAATACAATTTGTGCTCTGACTTCTTTAATTTTGAAATTATCATAATGTATTTATCTAGTTTGTTAGATATTGATTTCAATGATATCACTGGGATCGATGCTGAAATCCAGATTTCTATTATTTTTTCAATCGTCTGCATTTTTGCGTCTCTTTGTTGTACTAAATTGTCAGATATATATGTATAATGTCTAAATATGTTGGAAGCTGACGATTACTCATCATTCTTGGTGTAAATAAAGTATAAAATGGAGATTAATTGCGTAAATTCATTGTGAAAAATAAAAATATTTTAAATATATAGCATAAACAAAGAATAATAAAATGGTGGAAATAATAGGGAAAACAAGTATTTATTTATTTTTAATGGGAAATTTTTCTTAAAAATACTTATAATTTTGAAAAAGTCGATAAATTCAGACTTCTGGCGATAACTTAATATTGCAAATAATTTTTTTTTAATTATATGATTAATTTTTATATGCCTTAAAGTTTATATGCTGAGTGAGCCAGTTAATTCTGAAAAAAGTGATCCACCCTAATGTGTAGTGTAGGATGTGTAGTGTATGTACCACAGTGTAGTACCACAGTGTAGTACCACAGTGTAGTACCACAGTGTAGTACCACAGTGTAGTACCACGGTGTAGTACCACAGTGTAGTACCACAGTGTAGTACCACAGTGTAGTTCCTACGGTGTAGTACCACAGTGTAGTACCACAGTGTAGTACCACAGTGTAGTACCACAGTGTAGTACCACAGTGTAGTACCACAGTGTAGTACCACAGTGTAGTACCACAGTGTAGTACCACAGTGTAGTACCACAGTGTAGTACCACAGTGTAGTACCTACACCGTAGGAACTACACCGTAGGAACTACACCGTAGGAACTACACCGTAGGAACTACACCGTAGGAACTACACCGTAGTACTTACACCGTAGTACCTACACCGTAGGAACTACACCGTAGGAACTACACCGTAGGAACTACACCGTAGGAACTACACCGTAGGAACTACACCGTAGTACTTACACCGTAGGAACTACACCGTAGGAACTACACCGTAGGAACTACACCGTAGGAACTACACCGTAGGAACTACACCGTAGTACTTACACCGTAGGAACTACACCGTAGTACTTACACCGTAGGAACTACACCGTAGTAACTACACCGTAGGAACTACACCGTAGTACTTACACCGTAGGAACTACACCGTAGGAACTACACCGTAGTACTTACACCGTAGGAACTACACCGTAGGAACTACACCGTAGGAACTACACCGTAGTACTTACACCGTAGGAACTACACCGTAGGAACTACACCGTAGGAACTACACCGTAGGAACTACACCGTAGTACTTACACCGTAGGAACTACACCGTAGGAACTACACCGTAGGAACTACACCGTAGTACTTACACCGTAGGAACTACACCGTAGGAACTACACCGTAGTACTTACACCGTAGGAACTACACCGTAGGAACTACACCGTAGGAACTACACCGTAGGAACTACACCGTAGGAACTACACCGTAGGAACTACACCGTAGGAACTACACCGTAGGAACTACACCGTAGGAACTACACCGTAGGAACTACACCGTAGGAACTACACCGTAGGAACTACACCGTAGGAACTACACCGTAGGAACTACACCGTAGTACTTACACCGTAGGAACTACACCGTAGGAACTACACCGTAGGAACTACACAGTAGGAACTACACCGTAGGAATTACACCGTAGTACTTACACCGTAGGAACTACACCGTAGGAACTACACCGTAGGAACTACACCGTAGTACTTACACCGTAGTACTTACACCGTAGTACTTACACCGTAGGAACTACACCGTAGGAACTACACCGTAGTACTTACACCGTAGGAACTACACCGTAGGAACTACACCGTAGGAACTACACCGTAGGAACTACACCGTAGGAACTACACCGTAGTACTTACACCGTAGGAACTACACCGTAGGAACTACACCGTAGGAACTACACCGTAGGAACTACACAGTAGGAACTACACCGTAGGAACTACACCGTAGTACTTACACCGTAGGAACTACACCGTAGGAACTACACCGTAGTACTTACACCGTAGTACTTACACCGTAGTACTTACACCGTAGGAACTACACCGTAGGAACTACACCGTAGGAACTACACCGTAGTACTTACACCGTAGGAACTACACCGTAGGAACTACACCGTAGGAACTACACCGTAGGAACTACACCGTAGGAACTACACCGTAGGAACTACACCGTAGGAACTACACCGTAGGAACTACACCGTAGTACTTACACCGTAGGAACTACACCGTAGGAACTACACCGTAGGAACTACACCGTAGGAACTACACCGTAGTACTTACACCGTAGGAACTACACAGTAGGAACTACACCGTAGGAACTACACCGTAGGAACTACACCGTAGGAACTACACCGTAGGAACTACACCGTAGGAACTACACCGTAGGAACTACACCGTAGTACTTACACCGTAGGAACTACACCGTAGGAACTACACCGTAGGAACTACACCGTAGTACTTACACCGTAGGAACTACACCGTAGGAACTACACCGTAGGAACTACACCGTAGGAACTACACCGTAGTACTTACACCGTAGTACTTACACCGTAGGAACTACACCGTAGGAACTACACCGTAGGAACTACACCGTAGGAACTACACCGTAGGAACTACACCGTAGTACTTACACCGTAGTACTTACACCGTAGGAACTACACCGTAGGAACTACACCGTAGGAACTACACCGTAGGAACTACACCGTAGGAACTACACCGTAGTACTTACACCGTAGTACTTACACCGTAGGAACTACACAGTAGGAACTACACCGTAGGAACTACACCGTAGGAACTACACCGTAGGAACTACACCGTAGGAACTACACCGTAGGAACTACACCGTAGTACTTACACCGTAGGAACTACACCGTAGGAACTACACCGTAGGAACTACACCGTAGGAACTACACCGTAGGAACTACACCGTAGGAACTACACCGTAGGAACTACACCGTAGTACTTACACCGTAGGAACTACACCGTAGTACTTACACCGTAGGAACTACACCGTAGGAACTACACCGTAGGAACTACACCGTAGGAACTACACCGTAGGAACTACACCGTAGGAACTACACCGTAGTACTTACACCGTAGGAACTACACCGTAGTACTTACACCGTAGGAACTACACCGTAGTACTTACACCGTAGGAACTACACCGTAGGAACTACACCGTAGGAACTACACCGTAGGAACTACACCGTAGGAACTACACCGTAGTACTTACACCGTAGGAACTACACCGTAGTACTTACACCGTAGGAACTACACCGTAGGAACTACACCGTAGGAACTACACCGTAGGAACTACACCGTAGTACTTACACCGTAGTACTTACACCGTAGGAACTACACCGTAGGAACTACACCGTAGGAACTACACCGTAGGAACTACACCGTAGGAACTACACCGTAGGAACTACACCGTAGTACTTACACCGTAGGAACTACACCGTAGGAACTACACCGTAGGAACTACACCGTAGGAACTACACCGTAGGAACTACACCGTAGGAACTACACCGTAGGAACTACACCGTAGTACTTACACCGTAGGAACTACACCGTAGTACTTACACCGTAGTACTTACACCGTAGGAACTACACCGTAGGAACTACACCGTAGGAACTACACCGTAGGAACTACACCGTAGGAACTACACCGTAGGAACTACACCGTAGGAACTACACCGTAGGAACTACACCGTAGTACTTACACCGTAGTACTTACACCGTAGGAACTACACCGTAGGAACTACACCGTAGTACTTACACCGTAGGAACTACACCGTAGTACTTACACCGTAGGAACTACACCGTAGGAACTACACCGTAGGAACTACACCGTAGGAACTACACCGTAGTACTTACACCGTAGGAACTACACCGTAGGAACTACACCGTAGGAACTACACCGTAGGAACTACACCGTAGTACTTACACCGTAGGAACTACACCGTAGGAACTACACCGTAGGAACTACACCGTAGGAACTACACCGTAGGAACTACACCGTAAGAACTACACCGTAGGAACTACACCGTAGGAACTACACCGTAGGAACTACACCGTAAGAACTACACCGTAGGAACTACACCGTAGGAACTACACCGTAGTACTTACACCGTAGGAACTACACCGTAGTACTTACACCGTAGGAACTACACCGTAGGAACTACACCGTAGGAACTACACCGTAGTACTTACACCGTAGGAACTACACCGTAAGAACTACACCGTAGGAACTACACCGTAGGAACTACACCGTAGGAACTACACCGTAGGAACTACACCGTAGTACTTACACCGTAGGAACTACACCGTAGGAACTACACCGTAGGAACTACACCGTAGGAACTACACCGTAGTACTTACACCGTAGGAACTACACCGTAAGAACTACACCGTAGGAACTACACCGTAGGAACTACACCGTAGGAACTACACCGTAGGAACTACACCGTAGGAACTACACCGTAAGAACTACACCGTAGGAACTACACCGTAGGAACTACACCGTAGTACTTACACCGTAGGAACTACACCGTAGGAACTACACCGTAGGAACTACACCGTAGGAACTACACCGTAGGAACTACACCGTAGTACTTACACCGTAGGAACTACACCGTAGGAACTACACCGTAGGAACTACACCGTAGGAACTACACCGTAGGAACTACACCGTAGGAACTACACCGTAGGAACTACACCGTAGGAACTACACCGTAGTACTTACACCGTAGTACTTACACCGTAGGAACTACACCGTAGGAACTACACCGTAGGAACTACACCGTAGGAACTACACCGTAGGAACTACACCGTAGGAACTACACCGTAGGAACTACATCGTAGGAACTACATCGTAGGAACTACACCGTAGGAACTACACCGTAGGAACTACACCGTAGGAACTACACCGTAGGAACTACACCGTAGGAACTACACCGTAGGAACTACACCGTAGGAACTACACCGTAGTTCCTACACCGTAGGAAATACACCGTAGGAACTACACCGTAGGAACTACACCGTAGGAACTACACCGTAGGAACTACACCGTAGGAACTACACCGTAGTACTTACACCGTAGGAACTACACCGTAGGAACTACACCGTAGTACTTACACCGTAGTAACTACACCGTAGGAACTACACCGTAGGAACTACACCGTAGGAACTACACCGTAGTACTTACACCGTAGGAACTACACCGTAGGAACTACACCGTAGTAACTTCACTCTAGGCCCTACACCGTAGGAACTACACCGTAGGAACTACACCGTAGTACTTACACCGTAGGAACTACACCGTAGGAACTACACCGTAGGAACTACACCGTAGTACTTACACCGTAGGAACTACACCGTAGGAACTACACCGTAGGAACTACACCGTAGGAACTACACCGTAGTACTTACACCGTAGGAACTACACTCTAGGCCCTACACCGTAGGAACTACACTCTAGGCCCTACACCGTAGGACCAATAGTGTGAATGATGGTGACGGAGGTGGAGGTGGAGGTGGCGGTGATGGTAATATTAGAGTCATTGGTGGTAAAGGTGGCGGCGTTGGATATGGAGGCATTGTTTAAGATTGAAATCGCTGTAAAGGATTATTCAACATTGTTGCATAACAGCTAATGTGCGACGTCCGGGCGCGGGCGACACACCTGTGCGAGTTATTCTATAAAGCGCACCGTAAGCTATAAAACAACTATGACGATAACGTAACGTGTGAAGTTAAGTTATGCGCGATATGATGTAATCGAGTCGCCTCTATGGAAATATACATGGAAATATACATGAAATAAGCACCGCAATATACAACACAATATTATAAAGTGTATGTATACTAATATATAGTTATATATATAATAACTAATACGCTCAAAATCATATATATATAATACATATACATATACACTAATACATTAATGTGCATACAGTGTACACTGAACAACATGCACGATATACTACAGCTTTACAGCACTTATAAAAAATTATGGTCATATAATGAATTTAAATAAGTGCGTATCTGTAAAGTATACGTATTTAATTACTAGTTATATCATCTATTGTTACGAAATATTACTAGTGATAAACGATAACTAAATCGATCGATGTGTTAATGTAACGTTATATATATATACGATGTGATTTGTTAAAGTATATATATATATACTTCTTTAACAAATCACATCGTATCATGGCCAATAGTGGCCAATATAATCGATATGAGTCAGCATTAAAACTTCTCGGTTCCTCGCAATAGGCTGGTCTTGATAGTCGTGCATACGATACGAAATACAACGATATATATACATTGTATACATGCATCGCATAGCTTATTAGGCGACATGACTGGGTTAGAAACATGGAAGTGGAGAGTACCTCACTCCGTTTCAGTGAAAAGCAGAGAAATGTCAACATCGCACGTTATTGAAATGGAATGTCCCTAGTAAATACGATATAAATGTGTAAACGTGGTATAATGTACACTGTATAGTGTAAACGTAGTATAATGTACACTGTATAGTGTAAACGTAGTATGGTGTACACTGTATAGTGTAAACGTGGTATAATGCACACTGTATAGTGTAAACGTAGTATAATGTACACTGTATAGTGTAAACGTGGTATAATGTACACTGTATAGTGTAAACGTAGTATGGTGTACAGTATATAGTGTAAACGTGGTATAATGTACACTGTATAGTTTAAACGTGGTATAATGTACACTGTATAGTGTAAACGTGGTATGGAGTACACTGTATAGTGTAAACGTAGTATGGTGTACACTGTATAGTGTAAACGTGGTATAATGTACACTGTATAGTGTAAACGTGGTATAATGTACACTGTATAGTTTAAACGTGGTATAATGTACACTGTATAGTGTAAACGTGGTATGGAGTACACTGAATAGTGTAAACGTAGTATGGTGTACACTGTATAGTGTAAACGTGGTATAATGTACACTGTATAGTGTAAACGTAGTATAATGCACACTGTATAGTGTAAACGTGGTATAATGTACACTGTATAGTTTAAACGTGGTATAATGTACACTGTATAGTGTAAACGTAATATGGTGTACAGTGTATAGTGTAAACGTGGTATGGAGTACACTGTATAGTGTAAACGTAGTATGGTGTACAGTGTATAGTGTAAACGTGGTATAATGTACACTGTATAGTTAACGTAGTATAATGTATAGTTCAATATTCGAAATCATAGGTTGTAACTCTATAAATACATTCTAAAAAACACGCAAACGATTATTTTTGATTACGTGCTACATATAGTAAACTGTAGTTTGTATTTATATACTTTTTTTATATACTTTATTTGTATTTATATTACTCGTATATATATATATATATATATATATATATATAATATCTGTTACTTTCACTCGCTTTACCTCACATAAAAAAATATCATTATGAGTGTACACTATATGTACGCTATTTAGATTGTGCCTATAGCACGGCGAGCTTAAATCACGATGGGACGATGACCGCAGCACGCTTATTGTTGTAGGTTTCCTGGCGAATGCATTGCCCACAAAGGCTTGCATTGACCACTACCGCAGCCGATGTCTCCCTGGTCAACATTAATAGCCAATGTCAATTTATCTATAGAGTGCGATGTTTTACCGGGTACGTATAGAACTAGTATACGTATATCTCGACATATGGTGACTTATGAAAATACCATATAACGTGCGTCGAAACGAGATATCGCCGCCATTCGCCGACCACTGGTCAGCAGTGCAGCCGCGCGCTACTAACCGAGAGCGCATCCGGTGATGAGTGCGCAAGCTGCCAATGAACCAGCACTCGCTCCGGCAACCTTTTCGTGTACGAGATGCGGGGCGTACTCCCTCAGGCAGCTGGCTACGCCGACGTGGTAGATTCCGAGGAAACCGCAGCCGGAGAAGGACAGGTTCATAACTATTATTGTCCGTTGAAACCTTTAGGCGCGATTATGTTACGAGTGAGTGTTACGCTAAGGTAGAGTAATTACGACGCGACTGAACAATACGGCGTGTAATTCTGTTTTGATTCGATACGAGCGCGCACACCCTCAACACACCCATGGGGCGCGGCTTACTCATAACGCGCGCTGATTGGTCGATATCTCGGTCAGATCGGCGCGCGTCTCTATGAGTGCGACGCACGCCGTATATCGCCCGTAAACGTCAATCCCCGATCGCACACCACTGCCAGATACGAATTTGGCTGTTACATCACTGTTCGACGGATTCTCGACGCAATTTAACATTAACGAGGATCCGTGAACCTCCGCCATTGTTTACTAACCGGCTACGGGCAATGTGAGCCGGGCTACACTCCCCTCACTGTCCGATTGTTGATCAGTTCATATCTAGGACAAATGCGTATATTGATAAGTTCACTGAGTGCATAATATCGATCAATCTCTCCCGTGTATGTAAGTAAGCATCGTTTGTGCCATATCCAGGATCCAAGATTCGACATTCTCAGTAGTATTACGTAATTAACCCACATACTTTCTAGGTTAACTAGTCGACATACGCAATCGTTTTCTTGGCAACAACATAGGGTATAAATGCATATTTATCTGTTAGGTACATATAACACAAGAACGGATAAAGTAAAAACAATACTTATAAATGGATTGCGGTTTCTGTATATAAAATTTCGAATTATTAAAAATATATTTACATAATAATACTAGTTAAAATAATATATAGATTATTTAATTGAATTGTTTAATATCTATTTATATATTATATATCTATGTTTATTTATATCCATAATAGAACATTGTTATATTATATTGGTTGCACCAATATAGCTGTGTACTTTTATAATTACTATATTGACTTACATATAGGTAAATTAACATTTCCACGTAAACATAAGCAATTTCAATTATCAAAAACTGTAAATTCAAACTCATTCAAATTAAACAGAACCTACTAAACAAACACTCACTAAAATGGTTATTACATCAACTGTTCTAACTAATTTAGATTAAAGTAATAGTATATTATAACAACTAAAACAAAAACAATGCAAATGCCTTAATAAAATACTGAACACTTCATGTAGCATTATCTATAAGCTACTAAAACTACCTCATAACTCAGAATTCTGTATAACACATACTATTATTTACAAAAAACTCAGTTAAAACTAAGTTATATATTTTCCTATACTACCAAACATATCATCGATAGAATATGATTAACCAACAAACTTAATCTTAAAATCCCTGACTATTCAAAAGTAGCTTTCCTATTTACGGCTCCCAACTTATGGAATGTAGTCTAAAATCAAAACTAGTCAAATAAAAATCTTCAAAAGAAGTACTCAATTTACTTAAACTCTTAATACCGACTCACTTTACTCAAACAAACTACTGAACATTAAACCCGACTAATGATTTTGCTACACTTTAACCTATAAAATACTGGCTAATTCCTACTCACCTATACTTTGAAAAATATAATGTTTCATCCAACATCCCTTCTCACCTATTTCACAGAATACTCTCCGTTCTCTTATTCTCCTTACTTACTTACTTATTATACATCAACTACATTCCTTACACTTATTCACATTACAATTACTTTCGACAAGATCGGAGACCTTATTCATTTCTTCTTAACCACTATTTCTTTTCTAATCTACACGATTGATTAAGCAAATTCGACTTAAAATATGTGTCCAAATAAATAAATATTATATACACATATAAATTATCACCAATTTTGGATTTAAAATAGACGAATACCATTCATTTATATCGTCAGATTATCATATTCGTTAAAAAATGTAAATACAAACTAATACAGATTACACAGAACTTACTTTACAGACAATCTGTGGAATACTGATTACTTCGATCTAAATTACTCAAATAGCATACTACAAAAAAACAACTGAAATGACTAAATAATATAATTAATACATCATGTAGAATTATCAACAAACTTCCAAAAAATTCACTTCAGCATTTCTAAAGAATAATAAATGGCTGCTTTTTAAAGACAGATCCAAATACAAGCTATTAAGCATTACTCACATTGCCATTTGTAGACACATACCAAGATATATTGAAACTGACATCAACAAATAGACTAACAACAGTATACTAAGATCTACAAGCAAATTTACAAAATGACACTGAACTTACCTACCACCTTCTTTCATAAATCCCCTATTTTACGGAATGGAGTACCACCCAAGTTATAACAAGAATCGAATAAAAATACTTTCAAAACAAAACTATATTCTTTCCTAGTCACTCAACAATAACTTACACTACTCTACAACAATAACTTACACTACTCTACAACAATAACTTACACTACTCTACAACAATAACTTACACTACTCTACAACAATAACTTACACTACTCTACAACAATAACTTACACTACTCTACAACAATAACTTACACTACTCTACAACAATAACTTACACTACTCTACAACAATAACTTACACTACTCTACAACAATAACTTACACTACTCTACAACAATAACTTACACTACTCTACAACAATAACTTACACTACTCTACAACAATAACTTACACTACTCTACAACAATAACTTACACTACTTTACAACAATAACTTACACTACTCTACAACAATAACTTACACTACTCTACAACAATAACTTACACTACTCTACAACAATAACTTACACTACTTTACAACAATAACTTACACTACTCTACAACAATAACTTACACTACTCTACAACAATAACTTACACTACTCTACAACAATAACTTACACTACTCTACAACAATAACTTACACTACTTTACAACAATGACTTACACTACTTTACAACAATAACTTACACTACTTTACAACAATAACTTACACTACTTTAAAATAATGACTTAGACTACTTTAAAACAATGACTTAAACTACTTTACAACAATTACTTAAACTACTTTAAAATAATGACTTACACTACTTTAAAATAATGACTTACACTACTTTAAAACAATGACTTAAACTACTTTAAAATAATGACTTACACTACTTTAAAATAATGACTTACACTACTTTAAAACAATGACTTAAACTACTTTACTAACATTTCTCAACCCAACTCGCGACAACTGTTTTATTTCATTATATATTCTATTCCTACTACTCACTTTCAACGTACCGATCAACTATTGCTATATAAACTACAACTTTATAAAATCCCGACTGCCATTGAGTAATCCTATTACTATACTACCATTTAACCAGTCAACTTACCAATGCACTTTAATCTTTCACAACACTATGCAACTATTAATCCCCATTTACTTTTCCACCATCATGATAACATACTACCCCCTAACTTACTTAACTACTTACCCTATCCTAACCTTCTTTCTATTTTTATACTTATTGTTATTACACACTGACTCACTTCTCACTCACTCAATCACTCACTAACGCATACATATACACACACGCACACACACACATACATATACACACACGCATACACACACATACATATACACACACGCATACACACATATATAATTATATTAATAATGGGTATGCACGTTAGACCATCTGCGCAATAACTATGTTTGTCGGTATCGTATATATAGAGCATATAGGTTACGTTTTAACTTTACTAACTTTGCAACTCATTCATGTATTCAATTTATATATAGAGTTTGGCTAACATGGTGAATATGCTTTATAAAAATTGTCCTGGTTGAATATATGGGATACCATATTTGTGTATTATATTACATATACAATATTAATTACTATGCTATAAAGTAAGGTAATTACAATTTCCAACCAATTCGTAACCTTGAAATGAATTATAACCACCGTGATGTATAGAGAATGGATTTATAGTATCTTACTGCATACATAGAATATAATATTTCAAATAAATCGAGAAGTTAGCTAATAAACGTATCTAATAAATTGCAAAAAGATATACGTTACAATTGATCTAGGCACGAGGCTTGGTTTAATTATAATACTATCTGAAAAATATAAATCCTATATAAATATATTTCTTGGTATAAATGAATTT
Source organism: Osedax frankpressi (assembly GCA_964035775.1). Lineage (NCBI taxonomy): Eukaryota > Metazoa > Annelida > Polychaeta > Sabellida > Siboglinidae > Osedax > Osedax frankpressi. Next base: position 28,493,806 of record OZ038316.1, read on the forward strand.
AATTTTCAAGGTTTTACATATTTATATTTTTTCTAATATTGAAATTTATTGGGATTTAAAAATAAACAAGATTAAATCATAGATTATCAATTTTCAATAACAATTATAAATCTAGGCGAAAAACTTGCAGATATCTTAGTATAATACGCGAAGTCGTAGATCGTTAATAAGAGTGTTATCTTATAAGAGTTCCCTTACGTTAGTATACTTATGAATTAATAATAAAGTAATATTATAACAATGTAGATATTTATAGCTTCTACGAATAGAACAACGAACACGTTATATTATTTATTTTTGTTTACTGTCATATAGCCATCCAATACTTCCGCTATCTTAGTAATTACATGCCGACGGTTATAGTTTGTTACGTAACCATTATTGGAGGTCATTTTGAATGACCTCGCTACCACGGAAAGTGACATCTATTAATTAATAATTAATAGAATTATTTAAGTAATTTAAATAACTTCAACAGGTTATTTATTTGTGAAAGTTCTTCTTGTTCAATGCACAATATGCATAGTATACTATATGTATGATATACATCGTATGATGTACTACATATATATAGTACAATGCTTATATATATAATCTACCTTTTAATTATTAATTATATTTAAGGGGAGGCGTAACCTTTCGCGGGATTTACATGTAATAGATATGGCTACTAGAATGGTGATAACTTTTTAGATTTATAATGAAATTACTCATTTTTATCACAGATATTTAACAGAAAATTTAATGATGATTCATCAAAGTTTAAAAAAGTTATTGTTTAATAAAAACTGATAAAAATATTCTGAGATATAAACTTCTAAAGTTTTTATATTAATTTATTGTAATTACAAGTTAATAAATAAGATTATTATCATTTATTACTTATTAAATATATAATATTATTATATAATATATACAAATAAAGTAAATTAGCATATAGGGAGAGTAGATAATAATATATAAAAATAATATAAATGAGTAAATAATAGAAATAATATAAAAAAATAGTAAAAAAAATATTACAACTTCACCCATCCAGTACCATAACTAGATGTAGCTCTTTACTTGACTTCTTATACACATGATTAATGCACTCTTCCTTGCTGACCAAGTAAGGATGACCATTCACCTTCACATGTGCTTTTCCGTACCATCAGAAAGCATCGTAGAATAATGGAGACCATACTTCTAAATAGAGCGTGCCCAAATTAATTCTGCATAATGAACCTATTATTTATATCAAATGATTATAAATAATCAAACATATTATATTTATATAAGAATTTACCTCCATGCCACCAGAATATCCGCTATAGTTTTTACGACATTCAGCTTTGTGTTCCTCCTTTCAAGCATTATCAGCATTCTTGTTGGCAACACATCTCTGCAATATATAAAAATATATATTTATTATATATTCACAACATTATTATTATTATAACAATAACAATACTCTATTACAAAAGCTATGCCATACTTGGACTTGTAACCTCTTTTCATCCATGTTCCATCGAACGAGACCATCAAATCTTTTATAGGATTGCATGAGATGGGGTAGTTCACCTTACTTGCTAATACAACTCTACCAGACTTCCGGCATATAGAGTTAGCTATCTGTATAAAAATTATGTAATTAAATTAAATTTAAATTCAATTATTATATTATAATAATTATTACCTCAAGTGCATCTGTTGAAAGGAATTTAGTGATCCTTTGAAAAGATACTTGGCTCAATGCCGTCAATCCTAAATTACTCAGCAAAGATTGCAAACCTTGCAGCGAATACCGCTTTCATCGACTGTACAATGTACATTGTATAGGAATGGAGAATGGTTATCATCACTGAGTTGTCTCTGCTTCCACGTAGTGAGAAGTTCACAGCAATACGTACAATTGATGAGAACTTTCTAACTGGTCCCATAGGTTGTCAAAGTGTTTATACTTACTGTAGCTACTTGCTTACATCTGATGCAAACCAGCACAGCAAACAACCTTTGGAAAAATACTGCTCCCATGAGCCGCTTTTTTCCTTCCAGGAAAGAGAGTAAATTACTTATAATAATATGTTTTATAAACTAATATAATTACATATTTATTAAGTGTTTAGTAAATATATTTTATTAGTACAAGATAAAAATACAAATAAATACAATTTTCTCAAAATTATATAATCTTTATAATAATTATTTTATGAACATAATATGACTTTGTTACTAATAAATTATTGACTTATTTAGTGTGTTTTTCATATACTACAATTAGTTATAACAAATATATAATAACACATTTATTGTAAAATATGAATGTCATACAAAATTTCATATAGTTGAAATCAATTTTTTTACATCATAGAAAAACTATTATTAAATTACATATTTATACATTTTGCTAAATATATTATAGTTTGATAGATAGTGTACTTACTTGTTGCTGGCATATACTCTTCATAGATTCACTATGTTTGTTAGGTGGAGACATAATGATGAGAATTCATGTGTAAATAAAAAATAAAATTTACAGGTGAAAATTTCAATACAAATGAAAGCATTTATGTTTGAATAAAATGCTTTAATTGTATTGGTTATACACATTAATGTCACCTATTGAATACAAAGAAAGTTTTTTTCTGTACAATGTTTTTAAAAAATTTAAATTGCTAATATATTAGTAAACGAAAACATACTAATTTAAACCCATATTATGAAAATATTTTACAAATTAATAAAATAATAAACATTATTTTTTGACAGGCATATGTTTAAAATACATATTTGACGCACTTATAGTTACTTCTATAAAATAAGTTATCCATCATTTTGAAGATAATTAATTAAATTTTAAAATAAAAATATTTTGTAAAAAAAATAAAAACGTAGGTTACGCAATAAGTAGGGCCCTTAATGGATCAAATCAAACTAACTATATATCACGTAAACATATATTCCATATATAACCATTATAATGAAAACGGAATATTTCAATTGAAATAAATACATAAAATGATGTATTAAATTTATTATAATATATGTATAAATGAATTAAACTAAATGGTACATTATAATATTTCCTAAATATAGTATTATTATATAACAAACTAAAAACATGCCTATAATAATAAAATCAACTTCAAGTGCTCATCTTGATAACACAACAATAAAATTATGGGAAAAATAATAATAATAATAATTGAAATGCTTTGATATTTAAAATATTAACAATGCGCATTATAACAATATAAAATATATATATATATATAATCATTTGTGTAAAAAGTATGGCCCAAAAGAAAGGGAATCAATGAAATGTGATGCAGAATATTTGTATTAAATTAAAGGCCTCAGAATCCCAAACTATCCGGAGTGAATCTGAAATAAACAACAATGGATTATAATCTTGAATCATAAATTGGTATGCAGAAGAAAAGACATATTTAATAATAAACCAATAGGAAAAACTATAGAGGTTGAATAGGGACGAAATGAAGATTTATGATAATTAATTATATGATATCTCATCAATTATTCATCGTTAAAAAATATCAGAAAGGGTTCCATTATAAGTTAAATATGTTAAAAAACTATTAAACTACAATACAAATGACTATTTAATAATGGGTTAGTTAAATCTATTTATAATGTGCATGCAAATTGCAAATGACCTGGTTCAGATAAAGCGTCTGTAAATAATAATGTTATGGTTCAATATTAACAATTGTAAACCTATAATACAATTATAGTAACATCAATTAATAGAACAATCAAATGATTCAAAATCAGATATTTATTTTTATGATAAGATATTATATAACTAACGCTTGATTCTTTTGATACGCAACTGTGTGATAAAATATTAATGTTAATTTTTAATAATACATATTAATAGTAAATATAATTCTCAATTGTTATAGTAATTTAGAATTTATTAATTAAATATATGAATTTAGAGCTAAAGCGAAGTTTGCATCGAGATTCAACTGAAAAAGAATTATTTCATAACAGTTTTATTCATTTTCGTGGGAAACAGTAAAATTTCAGGATAAAATATCATCGATATAACTATCATTATTTATTATATAGAACTTGGTCTACATTTTTGTTAATTTTATTCTACAGGTGAACAATATGAAAAATATAATCAACTAGGATAATTGTTTTAATTTATAAATAAATAAATTAAAAGTAAATAATTCTCTTCCATTAAAGAAGAAATTTATGAATGAAATAAAAAAATATTAATGTTTATGGAATAAGCCATGAAATATATATTTTATAAACAAAAAAACTTATAAAATAATAACAACATTGTGAATTGAATAAATAATATTGTAATAATGTACTATATACTCGTTTCTATGTATAATCAGTAGAGTTGGTATTATTATGATGATGTATACACGCATAATGCATTATAATCTATATACATAATATATATTAGAATTCAAATTCAGATGGATAAGTTCATTAGTTTACAATTGTTGGCTTAAATATTTTATTATTACATTAATTTGTGCTAAAATTATGATGTCATCATTAAAATAAGGGTGGAATTAAAATAGTTGTGTTGATAAACAATTCTATATATAGAATCTCGGAGACAACAAAATAAAAGTTATGAAAAATGTAAAAATGTATATTATTATGATATATCACTTACCATAACCACTGGGATTGCTTGCACTTCTCGATAATGATTGGAACGCTTGACCACCTGGTGAATATATAGATATGTATAAAAAAAGACATGTATATTGTAATTATCGACTAAGATATGAATTAATATCGATTATTATATTTAGTTTAAGTTTATTTTTCGAATTCTTATTAAAATATCAAAATGCACACACTGCTTACCATCTTCGACGTCGAGGGCGGTGAAAACAGAACTGGGGGCTCTGGTAGAGGCTCTTACGATCGGCTTGCGGCCGGAGAAAGTGTTGCCCATGTTGGTACTCATCGTATTGGTCGGCTTATACGATCCGACCGTCTTGCCGAGCAATGCTGCGTCCGCTGGAGACCTGCGAGAATGATACCGCAATTCGTACCGTGAACCATACAGAGATTCATATATCTCTTCTGTACTATTTTATATGTTAAGTTTGCATGTCGTATGTAGATCATAGTCCCCATAAAAGGGGGGAATAAACCTTTACTTATTTATTTTATATACTATTCAACTTATCGGTGTATATTAATTTATTATTTGCATTCATAAAACCAAGTAAATTAATAATAATAATAATAATGGTGAATAGTTGAAATTGATATATAAAGTAGGACAAAGCAATACATATAAACTATATCCTATATCTTTATTAATACTGACCTCATGTAAATTATGAAAATAATAACAAATATTAATGCCAAGGCTCCTATCACGCCACTGATACTCCCAATAATGATATATTTTGTGTTGGATTTTAATTCTGTTATAAGTAATACAATCGAGAGTTATTGAATTATATCATCGGCTAAATTACGGATACATCATTTAGGTAATGTGTAATTTGATGTAATTATCTTAAAATAAACTTATTTCAAACCTTTTTTGAACTCACATAAATCTCCGGAGAAGAAACTCGTGCAAGTGCAATACATTTTAGGTAAGGAGCGATCGCATATTCCAGAATTCTTACAATAGGAAGGTATCTGGTCACATTTATCTATTGAAACGCGAACAATTGTCGTCGGTTATGGTAATTTGAAGTTCAAGCAAAACTATTGCAATTTCTACTTATTAACGTAGAGTTGGAGATTTCTACCAACGTTGACAGTACGAAGCATTGATCCGATTGTAATTGTTTCCGCAAGAGCAGTTGAACCACGGCTTACTTTCTAGAATGTTGCAGATCCCTCCTTTACTGGCTGGAGCGCAAGTGTGTCTTCCATTGTTGCAGTATTCGGTTGCTGTAATTATAAAATAGTTATAAGTGGTAGTTTAAATCCAGGCATTTCGAATAGTAGATTACTTAATTATTAGATGATTACAAAATATACCATAGCAACCATTCAACTGAATTTAGTTTTTTTGTTATGTAATAAATGCTAAAATATATTTATTTGTATTTTAAATATTATGTATATTTTTTATTTAAAATAATGATATAACAATTTCTAAGTATGATACTGTACAATATTCATCGTACACTATACGGTATGCAATATGAACAGTACATAGTACACCGTACACTTGCATTTATACTACATCAACAATTTGTTTTCAAAACAAAAATGAATTTATTGAATAATATTTCCGCAATCAATTATTTTCAAAATATCTTATTAAACACTAGATTTAAATGTCGAGATTTGAAGGTGTAGATTTAAATGCCTATAATTAAGGTGTAGATTTAAATAACTATAATTAAGGTGTATATCTAAAGGATTAGATTGGGTCTAGCCAGCGAGGTCTAACAGTTACACTGGCTGATGTTAACTGCCTATAATTAAGGTGTAGATTTAAATGCCTATAATTAAGGTGTAGATTTAAATGCCTATAATTAAGGTGTAGATCTAAAGGATTAGATCGGGTCTAGCCAGCGAGGTCTAACAGTTACACTGGCTGATGTTAACTGCTCCAACGGCATTAGTCGTCGAAGCGTAGCCGCAGGGTATACAATCTCGTTGCCACTTCTGCGGCTGGTAGGAGCCGATTGCACAGGGCACGCAGTCCGTGTTATTCGTGAACGTGCCGGCCGAGCAATTGCCTACGGGTTCGTAGGTCGTTTGTAGGAGTCGTCGAGCGTATAGAGCGGGGGTGGGGGGTGGGGGGGGGGGGGGGGGAAGAGGCCTCGTATCGCTAGCGGGGTCTCGAGTATAACCTAATATGCACTGGAGGCTATAAATAGAGCCTTCGTTGGCTGCAATCAATCCGTTACTACAAGGCTGGCAAAAGAATTCTCCATCCTTGTAAGAATCGCGGCCGCACATTACGCACTTGTCTGTAGCCTGGTCTAGTTCGTGTCCGGGGTTGCAATTGCCTGTATGAGGTCGGATGGCTCATGCTTTGACTGCGAGTGGATAGACACACGAGAATAGTAGAAGAGTGAGGCTAGGATGAAATGTCGATGTCCATGTAATGTTGTTAAGCAAGAAAGAGTAAACAGAAATAATTAAGGTTATTTTCTATTAACGGGTAATCAGATTTTGGTAATCAAGATTTTGTGATAAAATTCAGTCAAACTATGATTTCACAGAAATATTACAGATAAGTACAATTTTTCTTTTATTTTAAAAATATAGTGAAACCAGACTAACAATTAAAAAATGCATGAACTATCTGAACTTTATACTACCCAGGAAACCATCCAGGTCATTTTAATTTTTTATTATATAATAAAAATATGTTGTGTATTTTGTGATTAAAATAATTATATAAGATTATATAATAGTTGCATCATCTGGTTTCTTGGGCAGTGCTATAAATTATATAAACTAGATTTATCTTATTATTATGGGGATACAATTTTATAGAAATTACTAGAAATTAAATAACTATGTATTAATATAAAATCTAAAAATGAAATATTCTTATTACAAATGTATATAAGTTTATATTATATTAAAACAATATTTTTGTTATTTAAAATAATAATTTATAATTATAAAATTAAATACAAAAGTGATTATTTATATATTATATAATAAAATGAGATATTTGCAGATATCAAATATGATTATTAATTTAAATAGAAAATATAAATTAAATAACAGTTTATAAAATTATATTTAATATCAAGTATTATTTGAGTAAGAATCTATAATAGCTTATATTATAATCATATTTGAAAATTATTTACATATCTAATTGTAAGAACAACATAGTAATATTAAACATATAAACTATAACATTATAATATTATCTTATCTATATATATAATATGGGTTTACAGTTTATGTTATGATTTAAGAAATATATTAAAAATATATTGAATTCAATATATTATATTAAAATCATAATCATAATAAAATAAACTATAAACACTTCTCTGATTAGCCAAATATAATCAAATGGACACGTACTATCAAAATTATAAGTAAGGAATGACATGGAAATAAGTAATGAACAATTTTCTGTAATTGAACTATTCTTAAGTAAATGGAAAACAGCCTAGTGGTGGTTCACAATAGGATGAATGCATTGGCGTGAATATTCTATACTTTGGAATATCTGTTGTGGGAATCTATAAAACTATAACGACACATGCAATTATGCCTAACGTTTGCAATCTTTAGCGCTAGTGCTGTTCGCGTGGATAGTGGTCATTCCGCCTGTACACGGAATGCAGGAGATCTGCAGACTGGTGTTCTGGTATGTACCTCTTGGACAGCCCGTACAACTTAGTCGGGAGCTATTTGAGTAAATGGTGCCCGGTAGGCAGTTCACTGCGTGCGGGGCAAAGGGTGGTTAGATGTGGGGCGGGGAAGGTTTCGTTGCGGACTGGGAGGGATTATATGCTATAGGCGGGATTTGGGATATTTAATGTAGATTAAAAAATAAAACATTTATGTTAACGTGAAAAACAGATCATAGATGAATTTAGAAAGGCTAACCAATGGAACATTGAGTTGATACACTGGCTCCAGCAGTTGGAGTAGTCATACCATTACTGCAGTTATTGCATGAATATGCATTGGACACATTATTAGCCTGTTCACGGTAGGTTCCCTGGACGCATAACGTACACACTTTCATTGTGCTATCTTGACCATATCCAGATGGACAGTTTACTGGAGGAAGAGGCGTAGCCGATAGGAGAAAAGTGCGTGGTGATTAGGATAGAAGATAAAGAGTCAGGAAAAGAGGCTCTTGAAGAATTATGGGTCGCAGAAAAAAAGGACGTTTAATTCAAATTATGTTTTAAGAAAATATATTATATGACATTTATTGTACTTTAGCATAATAAAATAAAATGTCACCACTTTTGTTGATACACTCGGAAGAAGGACAATGCGATATGAATAAGATTTGTAATATGTGAAATGTGGCGAGTATAGAGAAGTGAAAGTCTAACGCAAGCATTGATTCGCGTTATCGCTTCCGGTATTTTCCGTGGTCTTATTAACGACGCACTCGATGCAATTGTTCTGCCACAACTTGTCCTGATAACTGCCCAAATGACAGGGACTGCATTCAGTCTTCTCGGAATTGGAGTAGACCTCTCCCAGAGTGCAGTTGGCTTTTTATAGAGGTAGGCGTGTGTATAGAGGTAGGCAGTGAGAGTAGAGGTAGGCAGTGTGTATAGAGGTAGGCAGTGAGAGTAGAGGTAGGCAGTGTGTATAGAGGTAGGCAGTGTGAGTAGAGGTAGGCAGTGTGTATAGAGGTAGGTGTGTGTATAGAGGTAGATAGTGTTTATAGAGGTAGGCAGTGAGAGTAGAGGTAGGCAGTGTGAGTAGAGGTAGTGAGTGTGTATAGAGGTAGGCGGTGTGTATAGAAGTAGGCGTGTGTATAGAAGTAGGCGTGTGTATAGAAGTAGGCATGTGTATAGAGGTAGGCGTGTGTATAGAGGTAGGCGGTGTGAGTAGAGATAGGCGTTTTGAGTAGAGGTAGGCAGTTTGAGTAGATGGAGACGGTGTGAGTAGAGGTAGGCAGTGTGAGTAGAGGTAGGCAGTGTGAGTAGAGGTAGTGAGTGTGAGTAGAGGTAGGCGGTGTGAGTAGAGGTAGGCGGTGTGAGTAGAGGTAGGCAGTTTGAGTAGATGGAGACGGTGTGAGTAGAGGTAGGCAGTGTGAGTAGAGGTAGGCAGTGTGAGTAGAGGTAGTGAGTGTGAGTAGAGGTAGGCGGTGTGAGTAGAGGTAGTGAGTGTGAGTAGAGGTAGGCGGTGTGAGTAGAGGTAGGCGGTGTGAGTATAGGTAGGCGGTGTGAGTAGAGGTAGGCGGTGTGAGTAGAGGTAATGAGTGTGAGTAGAGGTAGGCGGTGTGAGTAGAGGTAGTGAGTGTGTATAGAGGTAGGCGGTGTGTATAGAAGTAGGCGTGTGTATAGAGGTAGGCGGTGTGAGTAGAGGTAGGCGTGTGTATAGAGGTAGGCGGTGTGAGTAGAGATAGGCGTTTTGAGTAGAGGTAGACAGTGTGAGTAGAGGTAGGCGTTTTGAGTAGAGGTAGACAGTGTGAGTGTGAGTAGAGGTAGGCGGTATGAGTATAGGTAGACAGTGTGAGTAGAGGTAGGCAGTGTGAGTAGAGGTAGTCGGTGTGAGTAGAGGTAGACGGTGTGAGTAGAGGTAGGCAGTGTGAGTATAGGTAGGCGGTGTGAGTATAGGTAGGCGGTGTGAGTAGAGGTAGGCAGTGTGAGTAGAGGTAGTGAGTGTGAGTAGAGGTAGGCAGTGTGAGTATAGGTAGGCGGTGTGAGTAGAGGTAGGCAGTGTGAGTAGAGGTAGTGAGTGTGAGTAGAGGTAGGCGGTATGAGTTACAAGAGATATGAGATATGAAACTTGGCTTACCTTGAGAGCAATTAGCAATGCTTTGACTACCAATACCGGATGTTGTTGAGTTATTGGGGCAGAGTAGACAGGGTTCGAAAAGACCTGCATTAATAATATTATTATCACGGTAATAGCCCTGTTCACATGGCTGACATACATTCGATGTGCTGTTAGTTTCTTGACCGGCAGGACAATATGCTGTAGATGTAGGTGTAGGTTTAGGTATAGGTACATGTGTAGGTGTAGATGTAGGTGTAGATGTAGGTGTATAGGTGTGATGGAGTGTGTTCTAAGTATTTAGGTGTTACCAACCGACGCATTTTGTAACATCTTTTGCTCCGGTTGAGAGGGTTGAAGTTCCGGATGAACAATTATTACAGATTAATTCGCTGATGGCATTCTGGAAGGTCGCCAATGGACAGGATATGCAGATGCTAGTATTCGTGGGATTGGGCTGTTCTCCTAATTTGCACTTTTCTGGTAGAGGGAGAGAGAGGCTTACTTTAGAATTGTACTTTAGAATTTTGGGTATAAATTGCAGTCTTATTTTATTATTATATTAATTTATTAACTATAAATTACAAATAACCAGAGTGGTCAATTTAGATTTATGGTTAAACTAGGTAATAATAAAAGTAATGAAATTATACTTGATTTAATTACTCAGAGAAAACCAACTTAATCAACACTAACTAATCGTGCAGAGGTCGTTGCTAATGCTACCGATGTTGGCTGTTGTAAATTGCGTGTCAGTGCAAAGGGTGCAGTCGATAGGTCGATTATCGACCTTGAAGTAGCCGCGTTTACATTTACGACAAGATGTTGAGTTGCTAGGATTTACTTCGTAGCCGGCATCGCAACTGACTATTTAGTGAGCCATTTGCATCGATAATAAACGAAATACTAGTTTTAGTTTAATTTACAAATATAGACAACAAAACAATCAGTTTAATTTAAAAATTAGATGATCACTAACATTTACAATCATTTGATGAAGTCGTAGACATTTTCATGGTAGTGTAGCCCGTAGAACAGTTTAAACAGTGGGACTGCCACTTCTCCGATTGGTACATGCCTCTCGGACAAGCCGAACACTCGGAATCATTCACAAATGATCCAGGTAAACAATTGGCTGATGGAGGTAACGCAGGTTAGAATTGCACTCGGTAAGTTGGCAGTTTAAGGAGACGGAGATTGTTAGTTCAGGCAATGCTACTACAACATAATAGATTTGAATCCAGGCACTTTCGAATATTTTATTACATAATATTATATAAATTGTATTTTTATGAATAAATTATTATAAAAATAATTACATTTCAATTCACAAATAAAATGGTGGATAAATGAAATCGACTATTCAGGAGTGCCTGGAATAAAATAAATTCTGCAAAAGCGCATGGTATGAAAACGTTGGTTACAGTCTCCCAGCGAGGTGGACTGGACGGTTAGCGTAGTGGTATTGTCGGGACAGGCTTGGCACACCGAATGGCTTAGGCTGCGATAGAATCCCCTGGTGCAATTCTGACAAGAATTACTTACAGTCACCTCCATGCCGGCACTGCAGAGTTCTGAGTAACGGGATGAATTAGGTTTTCTAAGAGGCGATTAGCCAGAGAGTATGAGGTCGTGGGCTGATGGTGGAAGGTAATTCTATTTAAAGTCTATTGAATTCTTTAAAATAAAACATTGTTTTAAAAATCACAATATTTGAATTTACATTTAATTAGATCTAATGGTCAAATAAGGGTCAAGAGAAAATCACCTATACAAACCTGTACACTGGGATGAATTCGTAGAACCAGTTGTGGCAGTGGTTTGGCTAGCTAAACAAGGAAGGCACACAAAACTAGCATCGTCGGGTTGGTAGAATCCTAATTCGCATTGTACACAAGTTGTTTTGTTATAGTAACTTCCAGCATCACATATTTCTGAAGTGAGAGATAGTGTGTAGTGAGTAGTGTTTAGTATGTAGTGTGTAGTGTGTAGTATGGTGTAGTGTGTAGTGTGTAGTAAGGTGTAGTGTATAGTATGTAGTAAGGTGTAGTGTGTAGTATGGTGTAGTATGTAGTGTGTAGCAAGGTGTAGTGTGTTGTAAGGTGTAGTGTGTAGTAAGGTGTAGTCTGTAGTAAGGTGTAGTGTGTAGTAAGGTGTAGTGTGTAGTAAGGTGTAGTCTGTAGTAAGGTGTAGTGTGTAGTAAGGTGTAGTGTGTAGTAAGGTGTAGTGTGTAGTAAGGTGTAGTGTGTAGTAAGGTGTAGTCTGTAGTAAGGTGTAATGTGCAGTAAGGTGTAGTGTGTAGTAAGGTTTAGTGTGTAGTGTATAGTAAGGTGTAGTGTGTAGCAAGGTGTAGTGTGTTGTAAGGTGTAGTCTGTAGTAAAGTGTAGTGTGTAGTAAGGTGTAGTGTGTAGTAAGGTGTAGTCTGTAGTAAGGTGTAGTGTGTAGTGTGTAGTAAGGTGTAGTGTGTAGTAAGGTGTAGTCTGTAGTAAGGTGTAGTGTGTAGCGTGTAGTAAGGTGTAGTGTGTAGTAAGGTGTAGTGTGTAGTATGGTGTAGTGTGTAGTGTGTAGTAAGGTGCAGTGTGTAGTATGTAGTAAGGTGTAGTGTGTAGTATGTAGTGTGTAGCAAGGTGTAGTGTGTTGTAAGGTGTAGTGTGTAGTATGTAGTGTGTAGCAAGGTGTAGTGTGTTGTAAGGTGTAGTGTGTAGTATGTAGTGTGTAGCAAGGTGTAGTCTGTAGTAAGGTGTAGTGTGTAGTAAGGTGTAGTGTGTAGTAAGGTGTAATGTGCAGTAAGGTGTAGTGTGTTGTAAGGTGTAGTGTGTAGTAAGGTGTAGTGTGTAGTAAGGTGTAGTGTGTTGTAAGGTGTAGTGTGTAGTAAGGTGTAGTGTGTAGTAAGGTGTAGTGTGTAGTAAGGTGTAGTGTGTAGTAAGGTGTAGTCTGTAGTAAGGTGTAGTCTGTAGTAAGGTGTAGTGTGTAGTAAGGTGTAGTCTGTAGTAAGGTGTAGTGTGTAGTAAGGTTTAGTGTGTAGTGTATAGTAAGGTGTAGTGTGTAGCAAGGTGTAGTGTGTTGTAAGGTGTAGTCTGTAGTAAAGTGTAGTGTGTAGTAAGGTGTAGTGTGTAGTAAGGTGTAGTCTGTAGTAAGGTGTAGTGTGTAGTGTGTAGTAAGGTGTAGTGTGTAGTAAGGTGTAGTCTGTAGTAAGGTGTAGTGTGTAGCGTGTAGTAAGGTGTAGTGTGTAGTAAGGTGTAGTGTGTAGTATGGTGTAGTGTGTAGTGTGTAGTAAGGTGCAGTGTGTAGTATGTAGTAAGGTGTAGTGTGTAGTATGTAGTGTGTAGCAAGGTGTAGTGTGTTGTAAGGTGTAGTGTGTAGTATGTAGTGTGTAGCAAGGTGTAGTGTGTTGTAAGGTGTAGTGTGTAGTATGTAGTGTGTAGCAAGGTGTAGTCTGTAGTAAGGTGTAGTGTGTAGTAAGGTGTAGTGTGTAGTAAGGTGTAATGTGCAGTAAGGTGTAGTGTGTTGTAAGGTGTAGTGTGTAGTAAGGTGTAGTGTGTAGTAAGGTGTAGTGTGTTGTAAGGTGTAGTGTGTAGTAAGGTGTAGTGTGTAGTAAGGTGTAGTGTGTAGTAAGGTGTAGTGTGTAGTAAGGTGTAGTCTGTAGTAAGGTGTAGTCTGTAGTAAGGTGTAGTGTGTAGTAAGGTGTAGTCTGTAGTAAGGTGTAGTGTGTAGTAAGGTGTAGTGTGTAGTAAGGTGTAGTCTGTAGTAAGGTGTAGTGTGTAGTAAGGTGTAGTGTGTAGTAAGGTGTAGTGTGTAGTAAGGTGTAGTATGTAGTAAGGTGTAGTCTGTAGTAAGGTGTAGTGTGTAGTAAGGTGTAGTGTGTAGTAAGGTGTAGTGTGTAGTAAGGTGTAGTCTGTAGTAAGGTGTAGTCTGTAGTAAGGTGTAGTGTGTAGTAAAGTGTAGTGTGTAGTAAGGTGTAGTGTGTAGTAAGGTGTAGTCTGTAGTAAGGTGTAGTCTGTAGTAAGGTGTAGTGTGTAGTAAAGTGTAGTGTGTAGTAAGGTGTAGTGTGTAGTAAGGTGTAGTGTGTAGTAAGGTGTAGTGTGTAGCGTGAAGTAAGGTGTAGTGTGTAGTAAGGTGTAGTGTGTAGTAAGGTGTAGTCTGTAGTAAGGTGTAGTGTGTAGTAAGGTGTAGTGTGTAGCGTGTAGTAAGGTGTAGTCTGTAGTAAGGTGTAGTGTGTAGTAAGGTGTAGTGTGTAGTAAGGTGTAGTGTGTAGTAAGGTGTAGTGTGTAGTAAGGTGTAGTGTGTAGTCTGTAGTAAGGTGTAGTGTGTATTAAGGTGTAGTGTGTAGTAAGGTGTAGTGTGTAGTAAGGTGTAGTGTGTAGTAAGGTGTAGTGTGTAGTAAGGTGTAGTCTGTAGTAAGGTGTAGTGTGTAGTAAGGTGTAGTGTGTAGTAAGGTGTAGTGTGTAGTAAGGTGTAGTCTGTAGTAAGGTGTAGTCTGTAGTAAGGTGTAGTGTGTAGTAAAGTGTAGTGTGTAGTAAGGTGTAGTGTGTAGTAAGGTGTAGTGTGTAGTAAGGTGTAGTGTGTAGCGTGAAGTAAGGTGTAGTGTGTAGTAAGGTGTAGTGTGTAGTAAGGTGTAGTCTGTAGTAAGGTGTAGTGTGTAGTAAGGTGTAGTCTGTAGTAAGGTGTAGTGTGTAGTAAGGCGTAGTGTGTAGTAAGGTGTAGTCTGTAGTAAGGTGTAGTGTGTAGTAAGGTGTAGTGTGTAGTAAGGTGTAGTGTGTAGTAAGGTGTAGTGTGTAGTAAGGTGTAGTCTGTAGTAAGGTGTAGAGTGTAGTCTGTAGTAAGGTGTAGTGTGTATTAAGGTGTAGTGTGTAGTAAGGTGTAGTGTGTAGTAAGGTGTAGTGTGTAGTAAGGTGTAGTGTGTAGTAAGGTGTAGTGTGTAGTAAGGTGTAGTCTGTAGTAAGGTGTAGTGTGTAGTAAGGTGTAGTCTGTAGTAAGGTGTAGTCTGTAGTAAGGTGTAGTGTGTAGTAAAGTGTAGTGTGTAGTAAGGTGTAGTGTGTAGTAAGGTGTAGTGTGTAGTAAGGTGTAGTGTATAGTAAGGTGTAGTCTGTAGTAAGGTGTAGTGTGTAGTAAGGTGTAGTCTGTAGTAAGGTGTAGTGTGTAGTAAGGTGTAGTGTGTAGTAAGGCGTAGTGTGTAGTAAGGTGTAGTCTGTAGTAAAGTGTAGTGTGTAGTAAAGTGTAGTGTGTAGTAAGGTGTAGTGTGTAGTAAGGTGTAGTGTGTAGTAAGGTGTAGTGTGTAGTAAGGTGTAGTCTGTAGTAAGGTGTAGTGTGTAGTAAGGTGTAGTCTGTAGTAAGGTGTAGTGTGTAGTAAGGCGTAGTGTGTAGTAAGGTGTAGTCTGTAGTAAGGTGTAGTGTGTAGTAAGGTGTAGTGTGTAGTAAGGTGTAGTGTGTAGTAAGGTGTAGTGTGTAGTAAGGTGTAGTCTGTAGTAAGGTGTAGAGTGTAGTCTGTAGTAAGGTGTAGTGTGTATTAAGGTGTAGTGTGTAGTAAGGTGTAGTGTGTAGTAAGGTGTAGTGTGTAGTAAGATGTAGTGTGTAGTAAGGTGTAGTGTGTAGTAAGGTGTAGTGTGTAGTAAGGTGTAGTGTGTAGTAAGGTGTAGTGTGTATTAAGGTGTAGTCTGTAGTAAGGTGTAGTGTGTAGTATGGTGTAGTGTGTAGTGTGTAGTAAGGTGTAGTGTGTAGTATGTAGTAAGGTGTAGTGTGTTGTAAGGTGTAATCTGTAGTAAAGTGTAGTGTGTAGTAAGGTGTAGTGTGTAGTAAGGTGTAGTCTGTAGTAAGGTGTAGTGTGTAGTAAGGTGTAGTGTGTAGCGTGTAGTAAAGTGTAGTGTGTAGTAAGGTGTAGTGTGTAGTAAGGTGTAGTGTGTAGTAAGGTGTAGTGTGTAGTAAAGTGTAGTGTGTAGTAAGGTGTAGTGTGTAGTAAGGTGTAGTGTGTAGTAAGGTGTAGTCTGTAGTAAGGTGTAGTGTGTAGTAAGGTGTAAGGTGTAGTGTGTAGTAAGGTGTAGTGTGTATTAAGGTGTAGTCTGTAGTAAGGTGTAGTCTGTAGTAAGGTGTAGTGTGTAGTAAGGTGTAGTCTGTAGTAAGGTGTAGTGTGTAGTAAGGTGTAGTGTGTAGTAAGGTGTAGTGTGTAGTAAGGCGTAGTGTGTAGTAAGGTGTAGTCTGTAGTAAGGTGTAGTGTGTAGTAAGGTGTAGTGTGTAGTAAGGCGTAGTGTGTAGTAAGGTGTAGTCTGTAGTAAAGTGTAGTGTGTAGTAAAGTGTAGTGTGTAGTAAGGTGTAGTGTGTAGTAAGGTGTAGTGTGTAGTAAGGTGTAGTGTGTAGTAAGGTGTAGTCTGTAGTAAGGTGTAGTGTGTAGTAAGGTGTAGTCTGTAGTAAGGTGTAGTGTGTAGTAAGGCGTAGTGTGTAGTAAGGTGTAGTCTGTAGTAAGGTGTAGTGTGTAGTAAGGTGTAGTGTGTAGTAAGGTGTAGTGTGTAGTAAGGTGTAGTGTGTAGTAAGGTGTAGTCTGTAGTAAGGTGTAGAGTGTAGTCTGTAGTAAGGTGTAGTGTGTATTAAGGTGTAGTGTGTAGTAAGGTGTAGTGTGTAGTAAGGTGTAGTGTGTAGTAAGATGTAGTGTGTAGTAAGGTGTAGTGTGTAGTAAGGTGTAGTGTGTAGTAAGGTGTAGTGTGTAGTAAGGTGTAGTGTGTATTAAGGTGTAGTCTGTAGTAAGGTGTAGTGTGTAGTATGGTGTAGTGTGTAGTGTGTAGTAAGGTGTAGTGTGTAGTATGTAGTAAGGTGTAGTGTGTTGTAAGGTGTAATCTGTAGTAAAGTGTAGTGTGTAGTAAGGTGTAGTGTGTAGTAAGGTGTAGTCTGTAGTAAGGTGTAGTGTGTAGTAAGGTGTAGTGTGTAGCGTGTAGTAAAGTGTAGTGTGTAGTAAGGTGTAGTGTGTAGTAAGGTGTAGTGTGTAGTAAGGTGTAGTGTGTAGTAAAGTGTAGTGTGTAGTAAGGTGTAGTGTGTAGTAAGGTGTAGTGTGTAGTAAGGTGTAGTCTGTAGTAAGGTGTAGTGTGTAGTAAGGTGTAAGGTGTAGTGTGTAGTAAGGTGTAGTGTGTATTAAGGTGTAGTCTGTAGTAAGGTGTAGTGTGTAGTAAGGTGTAGTGTGTAGCGTGTAGTAAAGTGTAGTGTGTAGTAAGGTGTAGTGTGTAGTAAGGTGTAGTGTGTAGTAAGGTGTAGTCTGTAGTAAAGTGTAGTGTGTAGTAAGGTGTAGTGTGTAGTAAGGTGTAGTGTGTAGTAAGGTGTATTGTGTAGCGTGTAGTAAAGTGTAGTGTGTAGTAAGGTGTAGTGTGTAGTAAGGTGTAGTGTGTATTAAGGTGTAGTCTGTAGTAAGGTGTAGTGTGTAGTAAGGTGTAGTGTGTAGCGTGTAGTAAAGTGTAGTGTGTAGTAAGGTGTAGTGTGTAGTAAGGTGTAGTGTGTAGTAAGGTGTAGTGTGTAGTAAGGTGTAGTGTGTAGTAAGGTGTAGTGTGTAGTAAGGTGTAGTGTGTAGTAAGGTGTAGTGTGTATTAAGGTGTAGTCTGTAGTAAGGTGTAGTGTGTAGTAAGGTGTAGTCTGTAGTAAAGTGTAGTGTGTAGTAAGGTGTAGTCTGTAGTAAGGTGTAGTCTGTAGTAAGGTGTAGTGTGTAGTAAGGTGTAGTGTGTATTAAGGTGTAGTGTGTAGCGTGAAGTAAGGTGTAGTGTGTAGTAAGGTGTAGTGTGTAGTAAGGTGTAGTGTGTAGTAAGGTGTAGTGTGTAGTAAGGTGTAGTGTGTAGTAAGGTGTAGTGTGTAGTAAGGTGTAGTGTGTAGTAAGGTGTAGTGTGTAGTAAGGTGTAGTGTGTAGTAAAGTGTAGTCTGTAGTAAGGTGTAGTGTGTAGTAAGGTGTAGTGTGTAGTAAGGTGTAGTGTGTAGTAAGGTGTAGTGTGTAGTAAGGTGTAGTGTGTAGTAAGGTGTAGTGTGTAGTAAGGTGTAGTGTGTAGTAAGGTGTAGTGTGTAGTAAGGTGTAGTCTGTAGTAAGGTGTAGAGTGTAGTCTGTAGTAAGGTGTAGTGTGTATTAAGGTGTAGTGTGTAGTAAGGTGTAGTGTGTAGTAAGGTGTAGTGTGTAGTAAGATGTAGTCTGTAGTAAGGTGTAGTCTGTAGTAAGGTGTAGTGTGTAGTAAGGTGTAGTGTGTAGTAAGGTGTAGTGTGTAGTGTGTAGTAAAGTGTAGTGTGTAGTAAGGTGTAGTGTGTAGTAAGGTGTAGTGTGTAGTAAGGTGTAGTGTGTAGTAAAGTGTAGTGTGTAGTAAGGTGTAGTGTGTAGTAAGGTGTAGTGTGTAGTAAGGTGTAGTCTGTAGTAAGGTGTAGTGTGTAGTAAGGTGTAAGGTGTAGTGTGTAGTAAGGTGTAGTGTGTATTAAGGTGTAGTCTGTAGTAAGGTGTAGTGTGTAGTAAGGTGTAGTGTGTAGCGTGTAGTAAAGTGTAGTGTGTAGTAAGGTGTAGTGTGTAGTAAGGTGTAGTGTGTAGTAAGGTGTAGTCTGTAGTAAAGTGTAGTCTGTAGTAAGGTGTAGTGTGTAGTAAGGTGTAGTGTGTAGTAAGGTGTAGTGTGTAGTAAGGTGTAGTGTGTAGTAAGGTGTAGTGTGTAGTAAGGTGTAGTGTATAGTAAGGTGTAGTCTGTAGTAAGGTGTAGTCTGTAGTAAGGTGTAGTGTGTAGTAAGGTGTAGTGTGTAGTAAGGTGTAGTGTGTAGTAAGGTGTAGTGTGTAGTAAGGTGTAGTGTGTAGTAAGGTGTAGTGTATAGTAAGGTGTAGTCTGTAGTAAGGTGTAGTTTGTAGTAAGGTGTAGTGTGTAGTAAGGTGTAGTGTGTAGTAAGGTGTAGTGTGTAGTAAGGTGTAGTGTATAGTAAGGTGTAGTCTGTAGTAAGGTGTAGTCTGTAGTAAGGTGTAGTGTGTAGTAAGGTGTAGTGTGTAGTAAGGTGTAGTGTGTAGTAAGGTGTAGTGTGTATTAAGGTGTAGTGTGTAGTAAGGTGTAGTGTGTAGTAAGGTGTAGTGTATAGTAAGGTGTAGTCTGTAGTAAGGTGTAGTCTGTAGTAAGGTGTAGTGTGTAGTAAGATGTAGTGTGTAGTAAGGTGTAGTGTGTAGTAAGGTGTAGTGTGTAGTAAGGTGTAGTCTGTAGTAAGGTGTAGTCTGTAGTAAGGTGTAGTCTGTAGTAAGGTGTAGTGTGTAGTAAAGTGTAGTGTGTAGTAAGGTGTAGTGTGTAGTAAGGTGTAGTGTGTAGTAAGGTGTAGTGTGTAGCGTGAAGTAAGGTGTAGTGTGTAGTAAGGTGTAGTGTGTAGTAAGGTGTAGTGTGTAGTAAGGTGTAGTGTGTAGTAAGGTGTAGTGTGTAGTAAGGTGTAGTCTGTAGTAAGGTGTAGTGTGTAGTAAGGTGTAGTCTGTAGTAAGGTGTAGAGTGTAGTCTGTAGTAAGGTGTAGTGTGTATTAAGGTGTAGTGTGTAGTAAGGTGTAGTGTGTAGTAAGGTGTAGTGTGTAGTAAGATGTAGTCTGTAGTAAGGTGTAGTCTGTAGTAAGGTGTAGTGTGTAGTAAGATGTAGTCTGTAGTAAGGTGTAGTCTGTAGTAAGGTGTAGTCTGTAGTAAGGTGTAGAGTGTAGTCTGTAGTAAGGTGTAGTGTGTATTAAGGTGTAGTGTGTAGTAAGGTGTAGTGTGTAGTAAGGTGTAGTGTGTAGTAAGATGTAGTCTGTAGTAAGGTGTAGTCTGTAGTAAGGTGTAGTGTGTAGTATGTAGTAAGGTGTAGTGTGTAGTGTGTAGTGTGTAGCAAGGTGTAGTGTGTAGTAAGGTGTAGTGTGTAGTAAGGTGTAGTGTGTAGTAAGGTGTAATGTGCAGTAAGGTGTAGTGTGTAGTAAGGTGTAGTGTGTAGCAAGGTGTAGTGTGTTGTAAGGTGTAATCTGTAGTAAAGTGTAGTGTGTAGTAAGGTGTAGTGTGTAGTAAGGTGTAGTCTGTAGTAAGGTGTAGTGTGTAGTAAGGTGTAGTGTGTAGTAAAGTGTAGTGTGTAGTAAGGTGTAGTGTGTAGTAAAGTGTAGTGTGTAGTAAGGTGTAGTGTGTAGTAAGGTGTAGTCTGTAGTAAGGTGTAGTGTGTAGTAAGGTGTAGTGTGTAGCGTGTAGTAAAGTGTAGTGTGTAGTAAGGTGTAGTGTGTATTAAGGTGTAGTGTGTAGTAAGGTGTAGTGTGTAGTAAAGTGTAGTGTGTAGTAAGGTGTAGTGTGTAGTAAGGTGTAGTGTGTAGTAAGGTGTAGTCTGTAGTAAGGTGTAGTGTGTAGTAAGGTGTAAGGTGTAGTGTGTAGTAAGGTGTAGTGTGTATTAAGGTGTAGTCTGTAGTAAGGTGTAGTGTGTAGTAAGGTGTATTGTGTAGCGTGTAGTAAAGTGTAGTGTGTAGTAAGGTGTAGTGTGTAGTAAGGTGTAGTGTGTAGTAAGGTGTAGTCTGTAGTAAGGTGTAGTCTGTAGTAAGATGTAGTGTGTAGTAAGGTGTAGTGTGTAGTAAGGTGTAGTGTGTAGTAAGGTGTAGTCTGTAGTAAGATGTAGTGTGTAGTAAGGTGTAGTGTGTAGTAAGGTGTAGTGTGTAGTAAGGTGTAGTGTGTAGCGTGTAGTAAAGTGTAGTGTGTAGTAAGGTGTAGTGTGTATTAAGGTGTAGTCTGTAGTAAGGTGTAGTGTGTAGTAAGGTGTAGTGTGTAGCGTGTAGTAAAGTGTAGTGTGTAGTAAGGTGTAGTGTGTAGTAAGGTGTAGTGTGTAGTAAGGTGTAGTGTGTATTAAGGTGTAGTCTGTAGTAAGGTGTAGTGTGTAGTAAGGTGTAGTGTGTAGCGTGTAGTAAAGTGTAGTGTGTAGTAAGGTGTAGTGTGTAGTAAGGTGTAGTGTGTAGTAAGGTGTAGTCTGTAGTAAAGTGCAGTGTGTAGTAAGGTGTAGTGTGTAGTAAGGTGTAGTGTGTAGTAAGGTGTAGTGTGTAGTAAGGTGTAGTGTGTAGTAAGGTGTAGTGTGTAGTAAGGTGTAGTGTGTAGTAAGGTGTAGTGTGTAGTAAGGTGTAGTCTGTAGTAAGGTGTAGTGTGTAGTAAGGTGTAGTGTGTAGTAAGGTGTAGTGTGTAGTAAGGTGTAGTGTGTAGTAAGGTGTAGTGTGTAGTAAGGTGTAGTGTGTAGTAAGGTGTAGTGTGTATTAAGGTGTAGTCTGTAGTAAGGTGTAGTGTGTAGTAAGGTGTAGTCTGTAGTAAAGTGTAGTGTGTAGTAAGGTGTAGTCTGTAGTAAGGTGTAGTCTGTAGTAAGGTGTAGTGTGTAGTAAGGTGTAGTCTGTAGTAAGGTGTAGTGTGTAGTAAGGTGTAGCGTGTAGTGTGTAGTAAGGTGTAGTGTGTAGTAAGGTGTAGTGTGTAGTAAGGTGTAGTGTGTAGTAAGGTGTAGTGTGTAGTAAGGTGTAGTGTGTAGTAAGGTGTAGTGTGTAGTAAGGTGTAGTCTGTAGTAAGGTGTAGTGTGTAGTAAAGTGTAGTGTGTAGTAAGGTGTAGTGTGTAGTAAGGTGTAGTGTGTAGTAAGGTGTAGTGTGTAGCGTGTAGTAAAGTGTAGTGTGTAGTAAGGTGTAGTCTGTAGTAAGGTGTAGTGTGTAGTAAGGTGTAGTCTGTAGTAAAGTGTAGTGTGTAGTAAGGTGTAGTCTGTAGTAAGGTGTAGTGTGTAGTGTGTAGTAAGGTGTAGTGTGTAGTAAGGTGTAGTGTGTAGTAAGGTGTAGTGTGTAGTAAGGTGTAGTGTGTAGTAAGGTGTAGTCTGTAGTAAGGTGTAGTGTGTAGTAAGGTGTAGTGTGTAGTAAGGTGTAGTGTGTAGTAAGGTGTAGTGTGTAGTGTGTAGTAAAGTGTAGTGTGTAGTAAAGTGTAGTGTGTAGTAAGGTGTAGTGTGTAGTAAGGTGTAGTGTGTAGTAAGGTGTAGTGTGTAGTAAGGTGTAGTCTGTAGTAAGGTGTAGTGTGTAGTAAGGTGTAGTGTGTAGTAAGGTGTAGTGTGTAGTAAGGTGTGGTCTGTAGTAAGGTGTGGTCTGTAGTAAGGTGTAGTGTGTAGTAAGGTGTAGTGTGTAGTAAGGTGTAGTGTGTAGTAAGGTGTAGTCTGTAGTAAAGTGTAGTGTGTAGTAAGGTGTAGTCTGTAGTAAGGTGTAGTGTGTAGTGTGTAGTAAGGTGTAGTGTGTAGTAAGGTGTAGTGTGTAGTAAGGTGTAGTGTGTAGTAAGATGTAGTCTGTAGTAAGGTGTAGTGTGTAGTAAGGTGTAGTCTGTAGTAAGGTGTAGTGTGTATTAAGGTGTAGTGTGTAGTAAGGTGTAGTGTGTAGTAAGGTGTAGTGTGTAGTAAGGTGTAGTGTGTAGTAAGGTGTGGTCTGTAGTAAGGTGTGGTCTGTAGTAAGGTGTAGTGTGTAGTAAGGTGTAGTGTGTAGTAAGGTGTAGTGTGTAGTAAGGTGTAGCGTGTAGTAAGGTGTAGTGTGTAGTAAGGTGTAGTGTGTAGTAAGGTGTAGTGTGTAGTAAGGTGTAGTGTGTAGTAAGGTGTAGTGTGTAGTAAGGTGTAGTGTGTAGTAAGGTGTAGTGTGTAGTAAAGTGTAGTGTGTAGTAAGGTGTAGTCTGTAGTAAGGTGTAGTGTGTAGTAAGGTGTAGTGTGTAGTAAGGTGTAGTGTGTAGTAAGGTGTAGTGTGTAGTAAGGTGTAGTGTGTAGTAAGGTGTAGTGTGTAGTAAGGTGTAGTGTGTAGTAAGGTGTAGTGTGTAGTGTGTAGTAAAGTGTAGTGTGTAGTAAAATGTAGTGTGTAGTAAGGTGTAGTGTGTAGTAAGGTGTAGTGTGTAGTAAGGTGTAGTGTGTAGTAAGGTGTAGTGTGTAGTAAGGTGTAGTGTGTAGTAAGGTGTAGTGTGTAGTAAGGTGTAGTGTGTAGTAAGGTGTAGTGTGTAGTGTGTAGTAAAGTGTAGTGTGTAGTAAAATGTAGTGTGTAGTAAGGTGTAGTGTGTAGTAAGGTGTAGTGTGTAGTAAGGTGTAGTGTGTAGTAAGGTGTAGTGTGTAGTAAGGTGTAGTGTGTAGTGTGTAGTAAGGTGTAGTGTGTAGTAAGGTGTAGTGTGTAGTAAGGTGTAGTGTGTAGTAAGGTGTAGTCTGTAGTAAGGTGTAGTCTGTAGTAAGGTGTAGTGTGTAGTAAGGTGTAGTCTGTAGTAAGGTGTAGTCTGTAGTAATGTGTAGTGTGTAGTAAGGTGTAGTGTGTAGTAAGGTGTAGTCTGTAGTAAGGTGTAGTCTGTAGTAAGGTGTAGTGTGTAGTAAGGTGTAGTGTGTAGTAAGGTGTAGCGTGTAGTAAGGTGTAGTGTGTAGTAAGGTGTAGTGTGTAGTAAGGTGTAGTCTGTAGTAAGGTGTAGTGTGTAGTGTGTAGTAAGGTGTAGTGTGTAGTGTGTAGTAAGGTGTAGTGTGTAGTAAGGTGTAGTGTGTAGTAAGGTGTAGTGTGTAGTAAGGTGTAGCGTGTAGTAAGGTGTAGTGTGTAGTAAGGTGTAGCGTGTAGTGTGTAGTAAGGTGTAGTGTGTAGTAAGGTGTAGTGTGTAGTAAGGTGTAGTGTGTAGTAAGGTGTAGTGTGTAGTAAGGTGTAGTGTGTAGTAAGGTGTAGTGTGTAGTAAGGTGTAGTCTGTAGTAAGGTGTAGTGTGTAGTAAAGTGTAGTGTGTAGTAAGGTGTAGTGTGTAGTAAGGTGTAGTGTGTAGTAAGGTGTAGTGTGTAGCGTGTAGTAAAGTGTAGTGTGTAGTAAGGTGTAGTCTGTAGTAAGGTGTAGTGTGTAGTAAGGTGTAGTCTGTAGTAAAGTGTAGTGTGTAGTAAGGTGTAGTCTGTAGTAAGGTGTAGTGTGTAGTGTGTAGTAAGGTGTAGTGTGTAGTAAGGTGTAGTGTGTAGTAAGGTGTAGTGTGTAGTAAGGTGTAGTGTGTAGTAAGGTGTAGTCTGTAGTAAGGTGTAGTGTGTAGTAAGGTGTAGTGTGTAGTAAGGTGTAGTGTGTAGTAAGGTGTAGTGTGTAGTGTGTAGTAAAGTGTAGTGTGTAGTAAAGTGTAGTGTGTAGTAAGGTGTAGTGTGTAGTAAGGTGTAGTGTGTAGTAAGGTGTAGTGTGTAGTAAGGTGTAGTCTGTAGTAAGGTGTAGTGTGTAGTAAGGTGTAGTGTGTAGTAAGGTGTAGTGTGTAGTAAGGTGTGGTCTGTAGTAAGGTGTGGTCTGTAGTAAGGTGTAGTGTGTAGTAAGGTGTAGTGTGTAGTAAGGTGTAGTGTGTAGTAAGGTGTAGTCTGTAGTAAAGTGTAGTGTGTAGTAAGGTGTAGTCTGTAGTAAGGTGTAGTGTGTAGTGTGTAGTAAGGTGTAGTGTGTAGTAAGGTGTAGTGTGTAGTAAGGTGTAGTGTGTAGTAAGATGTAGTCTGTAGTAAGGTGTAGTGTGTAGTAAGGTGTAGTCTGTAGTAAGGTGTAGTGTGTATTAAGGTGTAGTGTGTAGTAAGGTGTAGTGTGTAGTAAGGTGTAGTGTGTAGTAAGGTGTAGTGTGTAGTAAGGTGTGGTCTGTAGTAAGGTGTGGTCTGTAGTAAGGTGTAGTGTGTAGTAAGGTGTAGTGTGTAGTAAGGTGTAGTGTGTAGTAAGGTGTAGCGTGTAGTAAGGTGTAGTGTGTAGTAAGGTGT
Source organism: Osedax frankpressi (assembly GCA_964035775.1). Lineage (NCBI taxonomy): Eukaryota > Metazoa > Annelida > Polychaeta > Sabellida > Siboglinidae > Osedax > Osedax frankpressi. Next base: position 28,518,879 of record OZ038316.1, read on the forward strand.
AGTGTGTAGTAAGGTGTAGTGTGTAGTAAGGTGTAGTGTGTAGTAAGGTGTAGTGTGTAGTAAGGTGTAGTGTGTAGTAAGGTGTAGTGTGTAGTAAAGTGTAGTGTGTAGTAAGGTGTAGTCTGTAGTAAGGTGTAGTGTGTAGTAAGGTGTAGTGTGTAGTAAGGTGTAGTGTGTAGTAAGGTGTAGTGTGTAGTAAGGTGTAGTGTGTAGTAAGGTGTAGTGTGTAGTAAGGTGTAGTGTGTAGTAAGGTGTAGTGTGTAGTGTGTAGTAAAGTGTAGTGTGTAGTAAAATGTAGTGTGTAGTAAGGTGTAGTGTGTAGTAAGGTGTAGTGTGTAGTAAGGTGTAGTGTGTAGTAAGGTGTAGTGTGTAGTAAGGTGTAGTGTGTAGTAAGGTGTAGTGTGTAGTAAGGTGTAGTGTGTAGTAAGGTGTAGTGTGTAGTGTGTAGTAAAGTGTAGTGTGTAGTAAAATGTAGTGTGTAGTAAGGTGTAGTGTGTAGTAAGGTGTAGTGTGTAGTAAGGTGTAGTGTGTAGTAAGGTGTAGTGTGTAGTAAGGTGTAGTGTGTAGTGTGTAGTAAGGTGTAGTGTGTAGTAAGGTGTAGTGTGTAGTAAGGTGTAGTGTGTAGTAAGGTGTAGTCTGTAGTAAGGTGTAGTCTGTAGTAAGGTGTAGTGTGTAGTAAGGTGTAGTCTGTAGTAAGGTGTAGTCTGTAGTAATGTGTAGTGTGTAGTAAGGTGTAGTGTGTAGTAAGGTGTAGTCTGTAGTAAGGTGTAGTCTGTAGTAAGGTGTAGTGTGTAGTAAGGTGTAGTGTGTAGTAAGGTGTAGCGTGTAGTAAGGTGTAGTGTGTAGTAAGGTGTAGTGTGTAGTAAGGTGTAGTCTGTAGTAAGGTGTAGTGTGTAGTGTGTAGTAAGGTGTAGTGTGTAGTGTGTAGTAAGGTGTAGTGTGTAGTAAGGTGTAGTGTGTAGTAAGGTGTAGTGTGTAGTAAGGTGTAGCGTGTAGTAAGGTGTAGTGTGTAGTAAGGTGTAGCGTGTAGTAAGGTGTAGTGTGTAGTAAGGTGTAGTGTGTAGCGTGTAGTAAGGTGTAGTGTGTAGTAAAGTGTAGTGTGTAGTAAGGTGTAGTGTGTAGTAAGGTGTAGTGTGTAGTAAGGTGTAGTCTGTAGTAAGATGTAGTCTGTAGTAAGGTGTAGCGTGTAGTAAGGTGTAGTGTGTAGTAAGGTGTAGTGTGTAGTGTGTAGTAAGGTGTAGTCTGTAGTAAGGTGTAGCGTGTAGTAGGGTGTAGTGTGTAGTAAGGTGTAGTCTGTAGTAAGGTGTAGTGTGTAGTAAGGTGTAGTGTGTAGTAAGGTGTTGTGTGTAGTAAGGTGTAGTGTGTAGTAAGGTGTAGTGTGTAGTAAGGTGTAGTGTGTAGTAAGGTGTAGTGTGTAGTAAGGTGTAGTGTGTAGTAAGGTGTAGTGTGTAGTAAGGTGTAGTGTGTAGTAAGGTGTAGTGTGTAGCGTGTAGTAAAGTGTAGTGTGTAGTAAGGTGTAGTGTGTAGTAAGGTGTAGTGTGTAGTAAGGTGTAGTCTGTAGTAAGGTGTAGTCTGTAGTAAAGTGTAGTGTGTAGTAAGGTGTAGTGTGTAGTAAGGTGTAGTGTGTAGTAAGGTGTAGTGTGTAGTAAAGTGTAGTGTGTAGTAAGGTGTAGTGTGTAGTAAGGTGTAGTGTGTAGTAAGGTGTAGTGTGTAGCGTGAAGTAAGGTGTAGTGTGTAGTAAGGTGTAGTGTGTAGTAAGGTGTAGTGTGTAGTAAGGTGTAGTGTGTAGTAAGGTGTAGTGTGTAGTAAGGTGTAGTGTGTAGTAAGGTGTAGTGTGTAGTAAGGTGTAGTGTGTAGTAAGGTGTAGTCTGTAGTAAGGTGTAGAGTGTAGTCTGTAGTAAGGTGTAGTGTGTATTAAGGTGTAGTGTGTAGTAAGGTGTAGTGTGTAGTAAGGTGTAGTGTGTAGTAAGATGTAGTCTGTAGTAAGGTGTAGTCTGTAGTAAGGTGTAGTGTGTAGTAAGGTGTAGTGTGTAGTAAGGTGTAGTGTGTAGTGTGTAGTAAAGTGTAGTGTGTAGTAAGGTGTAGTGTGTAGTAAGGTGTAGTGTGTAGTAAGGTGTAGTGTGTAGTAAGGTGTAGTCTGTAGTAAGGTGTAGTCTGTAGTAAGGTGTAGTGTGTAGTAAGGTGTAGTGTGTAGTAAGGTGTAGTCTGTAGTAAGGTGTAGTCTGTAGTAAGGTGTAGTGTGTAGTAAGGTGTAGTGTGTAGTAAGGTGTAGTGTGTAGTAAGGTGTAGTGTGTAGTAAAGTGTAGTGTGTAGTAAGGTGTAGTGTGTAGTAAGGTGTAGTGTGTAGTAAGGTGTAGTCTGTAGTAAGGTGTAGTGTGTAGTAAGGTGTAAGGTGTAGTGTGTAGTAAGGTGTAGTGTGTATTAAGGTGTAGTCTGTAGTAAGGTGTAGTGTGTAGTAAGGTGTAGTGTGTAGCATGTAGTAAAGTGTAGTGTGTAGTAAGGTGTAGTGTGTAGTAAGGTGTAGTGTGTAGTAAGGTGTAGTCTGTAGTAAAGTGTAGCGTGTAGTAAGGTGTAGTGTGTAGTAAGGTGTAGTGTGTAGTAAGGTGTAGTGTGTAGTAAGGTGTAGTGTGTAGTAAGGTGTAGTGTGTAGCATGTAGTAAAGTGTAGTGTGTAGTAAGGTGTAGTGTGTAGTAAGGTGTAGTGTGTAGTAAGGTGTAGTCTGTAGTAAGGTGTAGCGTGTAGTAAAGTGTAGTGTGTAGTAAGGTGTAGTGTGTAGTAAGGTGTAGTGTGTAGTAAGGTGTAGTGTGTAGCATGTAGTAAAGTGTAGTGTGTAGTAAGGTGTAGTGTGTAGTAAGGTGTAGTCTGTAGTAAGGTGTAGCGTGTAGTAAAGTGTAGTGTGTAGTAAAGTGTAGTGTGTAGTAAGGTGTAGTGTGTAGTAAGGTGTAGTGTGTATTAAGGTGTAGTCTGTAGTAAGGTGTAGTGTGTAGTGTGTAGTAAGGTGTAGTGTGTAGTATGTAGTAAGGTGTAGTGTGTAGTGTGTAGTGTGTAGCAAGGTGTAGTGTGTAGTAAGGTGTAGTGTGTAGTAAGGTGTAGTGTGTAGTAAGGTGTAATGTGCAGTAAGGTGTAGTGTGTAGTAAGGTGTAGTGTGTAGCAAGGTGTAGTGTGTTGTAAGGTGTAATCTGTAGTAAAGTGTAGTGTGTAGTAAGGTGTAGTGTGTAGTAAGGTGTAGTCTGTAGTAAGGTGTAGTGTGTAGTAAGGTGTAGTGTGTAGCGTGTAGTAAAGTGTAGTGTGTAGTAAGGTGTAGTGTGTAGTAAGGTGTAGTGTGTAGTAAGGTGTAGTGTGTAGTAAAGTGTAGTGTGTAGTAAGGTGTAGTGTGTAGTAAGGTGTAGTGTGTAGTAAGGTGTAGTCTGTAGTAAGGTGTAGTGTGTAGTAAGGTGTAAGGTGTAGTGTGTAGTAAGGTGTAGTGTGTATTAAGGTGTAGTCTGTAGTAAGGTGTAGTGTGTAGTAAGGTGTAGTGTGTAGCGTGTAGTAAAGTGTAGTGTGTAGTAAGTTGTAGTGTGTAGTAAGGTGTAGTGTGTAGTAAGGTGTAGTCTGTAGTAAAGTGTAGTGTGTAGTAAGGTGTAGTGTGTAGTAAGGTGTAGTGTGTAGTAAGGTGTAGTGTGTAGCGTGTAGTAAAGTGTAGTGTGTAGTAAGGTGTAGTGTGTAGTAAGGTGTAGTGTGTATTAAGGTGTAGTCTGTAGTAAGGTGTAGTGTGTAGTAAGGTGTAGTGTGTAGCGTGTAGTAAAGTGTAGTGTGTAGTAAGGTGTAGTGTGTAGTAAGGTGTAGTGTGTAGTAAGGTGTAGTGTGTAGTAAGGTGTAGTGTGTAGTAAGGTGTAGTGTGTATTAAGGTGTAGTCTGTAGTAAGGTGTAGTGTGTAGTAAGGTGTAGTCTGTAGTAAAGTGTAGTGTGTAGTAAGGTGTAGTCTGTAGTAAGGTGTAGTCTGTAGTAAGGTGTAGTGTGTAGTGTGTAGTAAGGTGTAGTGTGTAGTAAGGTGTAGCGTGTAGTAAGGTGTAGTGTGTAGTGTGTAGTAAGGTGTAGTGTGTAGTAAGGTGTAGCGTGTAGTGTGTAGTAAGGTGTAGTGTGTAGTAAGGTGTAGTGTGTAGTAAGGTGTAGTGTGTAGTAAGGTATAGTGTGTAGTAAGGTGTAGTGTGTAGTAAGGTGTAGTGTGTAGTAAGGTGTAGTCTGTAGTAAGGTGTAGTGTGTAGTAAAGTGTAGTGTGTAGTAAGATGTAGTGTGTAGTAAGGTGTAGTGTGTAGTAAGGTGTAGTGTGTAGCGTGTAGTAAAGTGTAGTGTGTAGTAAGGTGTAGTCTGTAGTAAAGTGTAGTGTGTAGTAAGGTGTAGTGTATAGTAAGGTGTAGTGTGTAGTAAGGTGTAGTGTGTAGTAAGGTGTAGTCTGTAGTAAGGTGTAGTGTGTAGTAAAGTGTAGTGTGTAGTAAGATGTAGTGTGTAGTAAGGTGTAGTGTGTAGTAAGGTGTAGTGTGTAGCGTGTAGTAAAGTGTAGTGTGTAGTAAGGTGTAGTCTGTAGTAAAGTGTAGTGTGTAGTAAGGTGTAGTGTATAGTAAGGTGTAGTGTGTAGTAAGGTGTAGTGTGTAGTAAGGTGTAGTCTGTAGTAAGGTGTAGTGTGTAGTAAGGTGTAGTCTGTAGTAAAGTGTAGTGTGTAGTCAGGTGTAGTCTGTAGTAAGGTGTAGTGTGTAGTGTGTAGTAAGGTGTAGTGTGTAGTAAGGTGTAGTGTGTAGTAAAGTGTAGTGTGTAGTAAGGTGTAGTGTGTAGTAAGGTGTAGTCTGTAGTAAGGTGTAGTGTGTAGTAAGGTGTAGTGTGTAGTAAGGTGTAGTGTGTAGTAAGGTGTAGTGTGTAGTAAGGTGTAGTCTGTAGTAAGGTGTAGCGTGTAGTAAGGTGTAGTGTGTAGTAAGGTGTAGTGTGTAGTGTGTAGTAAGGTGTAGTGTGTAGTAAGGTGTAGTGTGTAGTAAGGTGTAGTCTGTAGTAAGGTGTAGTGTGTAGTAAGGTGTAGTGTGTAGTAAGGTGTAGTCTGTAGTAAGGTGTAGTGTGTAGTAAGGTGTAGTGTGTAGTAAGGTGTAGTGTGTAGTAAGGTGTAGTGTGTAGTAAGGTGTAGTGTGTAGTAAGGTGTAGTGTGTAGTAAGGTGTAGTGTGTAGTAAGGTGTAGTCTGTAGTAAGGTGTAGTGTGTAGTAAGGTGTAGTCTGTAGTAAGGTGTAGTCTGTAGTAAGGTGTAGTGTGTAGTAAGGTGTAGCGTGTAGTAAGGTGTAGTGTGTAGTAAGGTGTAGCGTGTAGTAAGGTGTAGTGTGTAGTAAGGTGTAGTGTGTAGTAAGGTGTAGTCTGTAGTAAGGTGTAGTGTGTAGTAAGGTGTAGTGTGTAGTAAGGTGTAGTGTGTAGTAAGGTGTAGTGTGTAGTAAGGCGTAGTGTGTAGTAAGGTGTAGTGTGTAGTAAGGTGTAGTGTGTAGTAAGGTGTAGTGTGTAGTAAGGTGTAGTGTGTAGTAAGGTGTAGTGTGTAGTAAGGTGTAGTGTGTAGTAAGGTGTAGCGTGTAGTAAGGTGTAGTGTGTAGTAAGGTGTAGTCTGTAGTAAGGTGTAGTGTGTAGTAAGGTGTAGTGTGTAGTAAGGTGTAGTGTGTAGTAAGGTGTAGTGTGTAGTAAGGTGTAGTGTGTAGTAAGGTGTAGTAAGGTGTAGTGTGTAGTAAGGTGTAGTGTGTAGTAAGGTGTAGTAAAGTGTAGTGTGTAGTAAGGTGTAGTGTGTAGTAAGGTGTAGTGTGTAGTAAGGTGTAGTGTGTAGTAAGGTGTAGTGTGTAGTAAGGTGTAGTGTATAGTAAGGTGTAGTGTGTAGTAAGGTGTAGTGTGTAGTAAGGTGTAGTGTGTAGTAAGGTGTAGTGTGTAGTAAAGTGTAGTCTGTAGTAAGGTGTAGTGTGTAGTAAGGTGTAGTCTGTAGTAAGGTGTAGTATGTAGTAAGGTGTAGCGTGTAGTGTGTAGTAAGGTGTAGTGTGTAGTAAGGTGTAGTGTGTAGTAAGGTGTAGTGTGTAGTAAGGTGTAGTGTGTAGTAAGGTGTAGTGTGTAGTAAGGTGTAGTGTGTAGTAAGGTGTAGTGTGTAGTAAGGTGTAGTCTGTAGTAAGGTGTAGTGTGTAGTAAGGTGTAGTCTGTAGTAAGGTGTAGTGTGTAGTAAGGTGTAGTGTGTAGTAAGGTGTAGTGTGTAGTAAGGTGTAGTGTGTAGTAAGGTGTGGTCTGTAGTAAGGTGTAGTAAGGTGTAGTGTGTAGTAAGGTGTAGTGTGTAGTAAGGTGTAGTAAGGTGTAGTGTGTAGTAAGGTGTAGTGTGTAGTAAGGTGTAGTCTGTAGTAAGGTGTAGTCTGTAGTAAGGTGTAGTGTGTAGTAAAGTGTAGTGTGTAGTAAGGTGTAGTGTGTAGTAAGGTGTAGTGTGTAGTAAGGTGTAGTGTGTAGCGTGAAGTAAGGTGTAGTGTGTAGTAAGGTGTAGTGTGTAGTAAGGTGTAGTCTGTAGTAAGGTGTAGTGTGTAGTAAGGTGTAGTCTGTAGTAAGGTGTAGTGTGTAGTAAGGCGTAGTGTGTAGTAAGGTGTAGTCTGTAGTAAGGTGTAGTGTGTAGTAAGGTGTAGTGTGTAGTAAGGTGTAGTGTGTAGTAAGGTGTAGTGTGTAGTAAGGTGTAGTCTGTAGTAAGGTGTAGAGTGTAGTCTGTAGTAAGGTGTAGTGTGTATTAAGGTGTAGTGTGTAGTAAGGTGTAGTGTGTAGTAAGGTGTAGTGTGTAGTAAGGTGTAGTGTGTAGTAAGGTGTAGTGTGTAGTAAGGTGTAGTCTGTAGTAAGGTGTAGTGTGTAGTAAGGTGTAGTCTGTAGTAAGGTGTAGTCTGTAGTAAGGTGTAGTGTGTAGTAAAGTGTAGTGTGTAGTAAGGTGTAGTGTGTAGTAAGGTGTAGTGTGTAGTAAGGCGTAGTGTGTAGTAAGGTGTAGTGTGTAGTAAGGTGTAGTGTGTAGTAAGGCGTAGTGTGTAGTAAGGTGTAGTGTGTAGTAAGGTGTAGTGTGTAGTAAGGTGTAGTGTGTAGTAAGGTGTAGTGTGTAGTAAGGTGTAGTGTGTATTAAGGTGTAGTCTGTAGTAAGGTGTAGTGTGTAGTATGGTGTAGTGTGTAGTGTGTAGTAAGGTGTAGTGTGTAGTAAGGTGTAGTGTGTAGTAAGGCGTAGTGTGTAGTAAGGTGTAGTGTGTAGTAAGGTGTAGTGTGTAGTAAGGTGTAGTGTGTAGTAAGATGTAGTGTGTAGTAAGGTGTAGTGTGTAGTAAGGTGTAGTGTGTAGTAAGGTGTAGTGTGTAGTAAGGTGTAGTGTGTATTAAGGTGTAGTCTGTAGTAAGGTGTAGTGTGTAGTATGGTGTAGTGTGTAGTGTGTAGTAAGGTGTAGTGTGTAGTATGTAGTAAGGTGTAGTGTGTTGTAAGGTGTAATCTGTAGTAAAGTGTAGTGTGTAGTAAGGTGTAGTGTGTAGTAAGGTGTAGTCTGTAGTAAGGTGTAGTGTGTAGTAAGGTGTAGTGTGTAGCGTGTAGTAAAGTGTAGTGTGTAGTAAGGTGTAGTGTGTAGTAAGGTGTAGTGTGTAGTAAGGTGTAGTGTGTAGTAAAGTGTAGTGTGTAGTAAGGTGTAGTGTGTAGTAAGGTGTAGTGTGTAGTAAGGTGTAGTCTGTAGTAAGGTGTAGTGTGTAGTAAGGTGTAAGGTGTAGTGTGTAGTAAGGTGTAGTGTGTATTAAGGTGTAGTCTGTAGTAAGGTGTAGTGTGTAGTAAGGTGTAGTGTGTAGCGTGTAGTAAAGTGTAGTGTGTAGTAAGGTGTAGTGTGTAGTAAGGTGTAGTGTGTATTAAGGTGTAGTCTGTAGTAAGGTGTAGTGTGTAGTAAGGTGTAGTGTGTAGCGTGTAGTAAAGTGTAGTGTGTAGTAAGGTGTAGTGTGTAGTAAGGTGTAGTGTGTAGTAAGGTGTAGTGTGTAGTAAAGTGTAGTGTGTAGTAAGGTGTAGTGTGTAGTAAGGTGTAGTGTGTAGTAAGGTGTAGTCTGTAGTAAGGTGTAGTGTGTAGTAAGGTGTAAGGTGTAGTGTGTAGTAAGGTGTAGTGTGTATTAAGGTGTAGTCTGTAGTAAGGTGTAGTGTGTAGTAAGGTGTAAGGTGTAGTGTGTAGTAAGGTGTAGTGTGTATTAAGGTGTAGTCTGTAGTAAGGTGTAGTCTGTAGTAAGGTGTAGTGTGTAGTAAGGTGTAGTCTGTAGTAAGGTGTAGTGTGTAGTAAGGTGTAGTGTGTAGTAAGGTGTAGTCTGTAGTAAAGTGTAGTGTGTAGTAAGGTGTAGTGTGTAGTAAGGTGTAGTGTGTAGTAAGGTGTAGTGTGTAGCGTGTAGTAAAGTGTAGTGTGTAGTAAGGTGTAGTGTGTAGTAAGGTGTAGTGTGTATTAAGGTGTAGTCTGTAGTAAGGTGTAGTGTGTAGTAAGGTGTAGTGTGTAGCGTGTAGTAAAGTGTAGTGTGTAGTAAGGTGTAGTGTGTAGTAAGGTGTAGTGTGTAGTAAGGTGTAGTGTGTAGTAAGGTGTAGTGTGTAGTAAGGTGTAGTGTGTAGTAAGGTGTAGTGTGTAGTAAGGTGTAGTGTGTATTAAGGTGTAGTCTGTAGTAAGGTGTAGTGTGTAGTAAGGTGTAGTCTGTAGTAAAGTGTAGTGTGTAGTAAGGTGTAGTCTGTAGTAAGGTGTAGTCTGTAGTAAGGTGTAGTGTGTAGTAAGGTGTAGTCTGTAGTAAGGTGTAGTGTGTAGTAAGGTGTAGCGTGTAGTGTGTAGTAAGGTGTAGTGTGTAGTAAGGTGTAGTGTGTAGTAAGGTGTAGTGTGTAGTAAGGTATAGTGTGTAGTAAGGTGTAGTGTGTAGTAAGGTGTAGTGTGTAGTAAGGTGTAGTCTGTAGTAAGGTGTAGTGTGTAGTAAAGTGTAGTGTGTAGTAAGGTGTAGTGTGTAGTAAGGTGTAGTGTGTAGTAAGGTGTAGTGTGTAGCGTGTAGTAAAGTGTAGTGTGTAGTAAGGTGTAGTCTGTAGTAAGGTGTAGTGTGTAGTAAGGTGTAGTCTGTAGTAATTTGTAGTGTGTAGTAAGGTGTAGTCTGTAGTAAGGTGTAGTGTGTAGTGTGTAGTAAGGTGTAGTGTGTAGTAAGGTGTAGTGTGTAGTAAGGTGTAGTGTGTAGTAAGGTGTAGTGTGTAGTAAGGTGTAGTCTGTAGTAAGGTGTAGTGTGTAGTAAGGTGTAGTGTGTAGTAAGGTGTAGTGTGTAGTAAGGTGTAGTCTGTAGTAAGGTGTAGTGTGTAGTAAGGTGTAGTGTGTAGTGTGTAGTAAAGTGTAGTGTGTAGTAAAGTGTAGTGTGTAGTAAGGTGTAGTGTGTAGTAAGGTGTAATGTGTAGTAAGGTGTAGTGTGTAGTAAGGTGTAGTCTGTAGTAAGGTGTAGTGTGTAGTAAGGTGTAGTGTGTAGTAAGGTGTAGTCTGTAGTAAGGTGTAGTGTGTAGTGTGTAGTAAAGTGTAGTGTGTAGTAAAGTGTAGTGTGTAGTAAGGTGTAGTGTGTAGTAAGGTGTAATGTGTAGTAAGGTGTAGTGTGTAGTAAGGTGTAGTCTGTAGTAAGGTGTAGTGTGTAGTAAGGTGTAGTGTGTAGTAAGGTGTAGTCTGTAGTAAGGTGTAGTGTGTAGTAAGGTGTAGTGTGTAGTAAGGTGTGGTTTGTAGTAAGGTGTAGTGTGTAGTAAGATGTAGTGTGTAGTAAGGTGTAGTGTGTAGTAAGGTGTAGTGTGTAGTAAGGTGTAGTGTGTAGTAAGGTGTAGTGTGTAGTGTGTAGTAAAGTGTAGTGTGTAGTAAAGTGTAGTGTGTAGTAAGGTGTAGTGTGTAGTAAGGTGTAGTGTGTAGTAAGGTGTAGTGTGTAGTAAGGTGTAGAGTGTAGCGTGTAGTAAGGTGTAGTGTGTAGCGTGTAGTAAGGTGTAGTAAGGTGTAGTGTGTAGTAAGGTGTAGTGTGTAGTAAGGTGTAGTGTGTAGTAAGGTGTAGTGTGTAGTAAGGTGTAGTGTGTAGTAAGGTGTAGTCTGTAGTAAGGTGTAGTGTGTAGTAAGGTGTAGTGTGTAGTAAGGTGTAGTGTGTAGTAAGGTGTGGTCTGTAGTAAGGTGTGGTCTGTAGTAAGGTGTAGTGTGTAGTAAGGTGTAGTGTGTAGTAAGGTGTAGTGTGTAGTAAGGTGTGGTGTGTAGTAAGGTGTAGTGTGTAGTAAGGTGTAGTCTGTAGTAAGATGTAGTGTGTAGTAAGGTGTAGTGTGTAGTAAGGTGTGGTGTGTAGTAAGGTGTAGTCTGTAGTAAGGTGTAGTGTGTAGTAAGGTGTAGTGTGTAGTAAGGTGTAGTGTGTAGTAAGGTGTAGTCTGTAGTAAGGTGTAGTGTGTAGTAAGGTGTAGTGTGTAGTAAGGTGTAGTGTGTAGTGTGTAGTAAGGTGTAGTGTGTAGCGTGTAGTAAGGTGTAGTGTGTAGTAAGGTGTAGTGTGTAGTAAGGTGTAGTCTGTAGTAAGGTGTAGCGTGTAGTAAGGTGTAGTGTGTAGTAAGGTGTAGTGTGTAGTGTGTAGTAAGGTGTAGTGTGTAGTAAGGTGTAGTGTGTAGTAAGGTGTAGTCTGTAGTAAGGTGTAGTGTGTAGTAAGGTGTAGTGTGTAGTAAGGTGTAGTCTGTAGTAAGGTGTAGTGTGTAGTAAGGTGTAGTGTGTAGTAAGGTGTAGTGTGTAGTAAGGTGTAGTGTGTAGTAAGGTGTAGTGTGTAGTAAGGTGTAGTGTGTAGTAAGGTGTAGTGTGTAGTAAGGTGTAGTCTGTAGTAAGGTGTAGTGTGTAGTAAGGTGTAGTCTGTAGTAAGGTGTAGTCTGTAGTAAGGTGTAGTGTGTAGTAAGGTGTAGCGTGTAGTAAGGTGTAGTGTGTAGTAAGGTGTAGCGTGTAGTAAGGTGTAGTGTGTAGTAAGGTGTAGTGTGTAGTAAGGTGTAGTCTGTAGTAAGGTGTAGCGTGTAGTAAGGTGTAGTGTGTAGTAAGGTGTAGTCTGTAGTAAGGTGTAGTGTGTAGTAAGGTGTAGTGTGTAGTAAGGTGTAGTGTGTAGTAAGGTGTAGTGTGTAGTAAAGTGTAGTGTGTAGTAAGGTGTAGTGTGTAGTAAGGTGTAGTGTGTAGTAAGGTGTAGTAAGGTGTAGTGTGTAGTAAGGTGTAGTGTGTAGTAAGGTGTAGTAAAGTGTAGTGTGTAGTAAGGTGTAGTGTGTAGTAAGGTGTAGTGTGTAGTAAGGTGTAGTGTGTAGTAAGGTGTAGTGTGTAGTAAAGTGTAGTCTGTAGTAAGGTGTAGTATGTAGTAAGGTGTAGTGTGTAGTAAGGTGTAGTGTGTAGTAAGGTGTAGTCTGTAGTAAGGTGTAGTGTGTAGTAAGGTGTAGCGTGTAGTGTGTAGTAAGGTGTAGTGTGTAGTAAGGTGTAGTGTGTAGTAAGGTGTAGTGTGTAGTAAGGTGTAGTGTGTAGTAAGGTGTAGTGTGTAGTAAGGTGTAGTGTGTAGTAAGGTGTAGTCTGTAGTAAGGTGTAGTGTGTAGTAAGGTGTAGTGTGTAGTAAGGTGTAGTGTGTAGTAAGGTGTAATGTGTAGTAAGGTGTAGTGTGTAGTAAGGTGTAGTGTGTAGTAAGGTGTAGTGTGTAGCGTGTAATAAAGTGTAGCGTGTAATAAAGTGTAGTGTGTAGTAAAGTGTAGTGTGTAGTAAGGTGTAGTGTGTAGTTAGATGTAGTGTGTAGTAAGGTGTAGTGTGTAGTAAGGTGTAGTCTGTAGTAAGGTGTAGTCTGTAGTAAAGTGTAGTGTGTAGTAAGGTGTAGTGTGTAGTAAGGTGTAGTGTGTAGTAAGGTGTAGTGTGTAGTAAGGTGTAGTAAGGTGTAGTGTGTAGTAAGGTGTAGTGTGTAGTAAGGTGTAGTGTGTAGTAAGGTGTAGTGTGTAGTAAGGTGTAGTGTGTAGTAAGGTGTAGTGTGTAGTAAGGTGTAGTGTGTAGTAAGGTGTAGTGTGTAGTAAGGTGTAGTGTGTAGTAAGGTGTAGTGTGTAGTAAGGTGTAGTGTGTAGTAAGGTGTAGTGTGTAGTAAGGTGTAGTGTGTAGTAAGGTGTAGTGTGTAGTAAGGTGTAGTGTGTAGTAAGGTGTAGTGTGTAGTAAGGTGTAGTGTGTAGTAAGGTGTAGTGTGTAGTAAGGTGTAGTGTGTAGTAAGGTGTAGTAAGGTGTAGAGTGTAGTAAGGTGTAGTGTGTAGTAAGGTGTAGTGTGTAGTAAGGTGTAGTGTGTAGTAAGGTGTAGTGTGTAGTAAGGTGTAGTAAGGTGTAGAGTGTAGTAAGGTGTAGTGTGTAGTAAGGTGTAGTGTGTAGTAAGGTGTAGTGTGTAGTAAGGTGTAGTCTGTAGTAAGGTGTAGTGTGTAGTAAGGTGTAGTGTGTAGTAAGGTGTAGTGTGTAGTAAGGTGTAGTGTGTAGTAAGGTGTAGTGTGTAGTAAGGTGTAAGTGGAAGAAAGGTGTAAGGCGTAACTAACCAACACATTGGGAAGAGGAACTACTGCCCACAGTTTCAGTGGTATTGTTATTTCCGCAATCAGTACAGGACGTGGCTCCTGCATCCGTCTGATATTTACCCTTGGGACAATATACACATGTCTGGTTCACTTCATGGGTACCCGGCAAACAGTTCACTTTGTATGGGTTTATATGAAGATATAAGGGAGGAAATAAAGGAGGGGAGGGGAGGGGAGGGGAGGGGAGGGGAGGTATAGCATTACTAACCACAATTGTTATTTATCACCATTTGACCAGAAGGACAAGAGTTGGAAGCCACCATAACTAATGTTTGAGGGTCTGGGATAGCATTGGGTATGGAAAGAGTTCCATTTTGTATCTCAAAGTTTATACCACTGGGCGTATTGAGTATAGAAGCCTGCAGTATTTGCAGAGGTGTTGCTGTATCTCCATTGATATTGGTTAGTACGGCGCTGTGTGTCAGATGCATTGTTGTGATTTCATAAAACTGGTTAGTATATGTTTTCAAGTTAAAGGTGTAAAGGTAAAGGTGTAAAGGTAAATGTGTAAAGATAAAGGTGTAAAGGTAAAGGTTAAGGTAAAGGTGTAAAGATAAAGGTGTAAAGATAAAGGTGTAAAGGTAAAGGTGTAAGATAAAGGTGTAAAGATAAAGGTGTAAAGGTAAAGGTGTAAATATAAAGGTGTAAAGATAAAGGTGTAAATGTAAAGGTAAAGGTGTAAAGATTAAGGTGTAAATATAAAGGTATAAATGTAAAGGTAAATGTGTAAAGGTAAAGTTAAAGGTAGAGGTGTTAAGGTAAAGGTATAAATGTAAAGGTAAAGGTAAAGGTAAAGTTAAAGGTAGAGGTGTTAAGGTAAAGGTGACAATGTAAAGGTAAAGGTGTAAAGGTAAATTTAAAGGTATAAAGGTGTAAAGGTAAAGGTGTAAATGTAAAGGTAAATATGTAAATGTAAAGGTATAAAGATAAAGGTATAAAGATAAAGGTGTAAAGATATAGGTGTAAATGTAAAGATAAAGGTGTAAATGTAAGGTCACAATTTGGATCTAAAAATATATTACAAAGTTAACTTGAAAAATTAAAATTAAATTAACTCACTTGAGAGCTCCTAAATTTAATAAGATTCTCAAAGTTTGACTAGTAGCTCTTCGGCGTCTTTTAGAAGAGGGACAAGTCAATATGATCTTGATATTTTCATTTGAATCACAATCTCCGGCTGTTGGGGTCAGTGGTCACACGGATTAGAAAGTATCGGATAAGGCAAATTCGTTATAGACATGTATAACGAGAGACTAATATTGATGTATAAGATGTATAAGATTTGCTTTTATTTAATGGAATATGATTACAAAATAACAAAATAACCGCCACAGAATCCTGCTGAAGATAATGCTTTAGATAATCCCCACAATTTATTCAGATCTTCTAGCCAAACGTATAACTGATAACATAAACATGTGGAGAGTTAGTGTCATTTCAACTCATCTTGTTACATAATCAATGTTATCTTTGATATCAATTACTATTGTTATAGTACCTGATTTCTGATTGGATTAATTGAATTTGAGCATTTGTCGAATTTATCATACACTCCTTCAATGGTTATATTCGTAGAAGCAACAGTAGCAGCTGTTAAATATATGTGTATGTTTGTGTGTATAAGTGTATGTGTATATATGTATGTGTATGTTAGTATGCGTATGTGTGTATATTTGTGTATATATCTTTTATTTCGGTGAGATTCTCTAAGAGTATTAGAAAGTAGTTGGAGGAGGATTTGAAGGTAGTAGGAGGAGAATTTGAAGGTAGTAGGAGAAGGACTGGGAAGTAATGGGAGGAGGATTAGTAGGTAGTGAAAGGAGGATTAGGAGGTAATGGGAGGAGGATTTGTAGGTAGTAGGAGGAGGATTTGGAGGTACTAGGAGAAGGACTGGGAGGTAGTAGGAGGAGGACTGGTAGGTAATGGGAGGAGGATTTGGAGGTAGTAGGAGGAGAATTTGAAGGTAGTAGGAGAAGGACTGGGAGGTAGTGAGAGGAGGATTTGGAGGTAGTAGGAGGAGAACTGGGAGGTAGTAGGAGGAGGACTGGGAGGTAGTAGGAGGAGGACTGGTAGGTAATGGGAGGAGGATTTGTAGGTAGTAGGAGGAGGATTTGGAGGTAGTAGGAGAAGGACTGGGAGGTAGTAGGAGGAGGACTGGGAGGTAGTAGGAGAAGGATTAGGAGGTAATGGGAAGAGGATTAGGAGGTAATGGGAATATGATTAGGAGGTAATGGGAATAGGATTAGGAGGTAATGGGAGGAGGACTGGGAGGAAATGGGAGGAGGATTAGGAGGTAATGGGAGAAGGATTAGGAGGTAATGGGAGGAGGACTAGGAGGTAATGGGAGGAGGATTAGGAGGTAGTGGGAGGAGGATTTGAAGATAGTAGGAGAAGGACTGGGAGGTAATGGGAGGAGGATTAGGAGGTAGTAGGAGAAGGATTAGGAGGTAGTGGGAGGAGGATTAGGAGGTAGTGGGAGGAGGATTAGGAGGAGGACTGGGAGGAGGACTGGGAGGTAGTAGGAGAAGGACTGGGAGGTAGTAGGAGGAGGACTGGTAGGTAATGGGAGGAGGATTTGGAGGTAGTGGGAGGAGGATTAGGAGGTAGTGGGAGGAGGATTAGGAGGTAATGGGAGGAGGATTAGGAGGTAGTGGGAGGAGGACTGGGAGGTAGTGGGAGGAGGATTAGGAGGTAGTGGGAGGAGGATTAGGAGGAGGACTGGGAGGAGGACTGGGAGGTAGTAGGAGAAGGACTGGGAGGTAGTAGGAGGAGGACTGGTAGGTAATGGGAGGAGGATTTGGAGGTAGTAGGAGAAGGATTAGGAGGTAGTGGGAGGAGGATTAGGAGGTAGTGGGAGGAGGATTAGGAGGAGGACTGGGAGGAGGACTGGGAGGTAGTAGGAGAAGGACTGGGAGGTAGTAGGAGGACTGGTAGGTAGTGGGAGGAGGATTAGGAGGTAGTGGATGGAGGATTAGGAGGTAATGGGAGGAGGACTGGGAGGTAATGGGAGGAGGATTAGGAGGTAATGGGAGGAGGAATAGGAGGTAATGGGAGGAGGATTAGGAGGTAATGAAGGAGGATTAGGAGGTAATGGGAGGAGGATTAGGAGGTAATGGGAGGAGGATTAGGAGGTAATGGGAGGAGGATTAGGAGGTAATGGGAGGAGGAATAGGAGGTAATGGGAGGAGGATTAGGAGGTAATGGGAGGAGGATTAGGAGGTAATGGGAGGAGGATTAGGAGGTAATGGGAGGAGGAATAGGAGGTAATGGGAGGAGGATTAGGAGGTAATGAAGGAGGATTAGGAGGTAATGGGAGGAGGATTAGGAGGTAATGGGAGGAGGATTAGGAGGTAATGGGAGGAGGAATAGGAGGTAATGGGAGGAGGATTAGGAGGTAATGGGAGGAGGAATAGGAGGTAGTGGATGGAGGATTAGGAGGTAGTGGGAGGAGGATTAGGAGGTAATGGGAGGAGGATTAGGAGGTAGTGGATGGAGGATTAGGAGGTAGTGGGAGGAGGATTAGGAGGTAATGGGAGGAGGATTAGGAGGTAGTGGATGGAGGATTAGGAGGTAGTGGGAGGAGGATTAGGAGGTAATGGGAGGAGGATTAGGAGGTAGTGGGAGGAGGACTGGGAGGTAGTGGGAGGAGGATTAGGAGGTAATGGGAGGAAGATTAGGAGGTAATGGGAGGAGGATTAGGAGGTAATGGGAGGAGGATTAGGAGGTAATGGGAGGAGGACTGGGAGGAAATGGGAGGAGGATTAGGAGGTAATGGGAGAAGGATTAGGAGGTAATGGGAGGAGGATTAGAAGGTAATGGGAGGAGGATTAGGAGGTAATGGGAGGAGGATTAGGAGGTAATGGGAGGAGGACTGGGAGGAAATGGGAGGAGGATTAGGAGGTAATGGGAGAAGGATTAGGAGGTAATGGGAGGAGGATTAGGAGGTAATGGGAGGAGGAATAGGAGGTAATGGGAGGAGGATTAGGAGGTAATGGGAATAGGATTAGGAGGTAATGGGAGAAGGATTAGGAGGTAATGGGAGAAGGATTAGGAGGTAGTGGATGGAGGATTAGGAGGTAATGGGAGGTAATGGGAGGAGGAATAGGAGGTAATGGGAGGAGGAATAGGAGGTAGTGGGAGGAGGATTAGGAGGTAATGGGAGGAGGATTAGGAGGTAATGGGAGGAGGATTAGGAGGTAATGGGAGGAGGATTAGAAGGTAGTAGGAAGAGGATTAGGTAATGGGAGAAGGATTAGGAGGTAATGGGAGAAGGATTAGGAGGTAGTGGATGGAGGATTAGGAGGTAATGGGAGGAGGAATAGGAGGTAATGGGAGGAGGATTAGGAGGTAATGGGAGGAGGATTAGGAGGTAATGGGAGGAGGATTAGGAGGTAATGGGAGGAGGATTAGAAGGTAGTAGGAAGAGGATTAGGAGGTAATGGGAGGAGGATTAGAAGGTAATGGGAGGATTAGGAGGTAATGGGAGGAGGAATAGGAGGTAGTGGGAGTAGGATTAGGAGGTAGTAGGAAGAGGATTAGGAGGTAATGGGAGGAGGATTAGGAGGTAATGGAAGGAGGATTAGGAGGTAATGGGAGGAGGATTAGGAGGTAGTGGGAGTAGGATTAGGAGGTAATGGGAAGAGGATTAGGAGGTAATGGGAATAGGATTAGGAGGTAATGGGAGAAGGATTAGGAGGTAGTGGATGGAGGATTAGGAGGTAATGGGAGGAGGAATAGGAGGTAATGGGAGGAGGATTAGGAGGTAGTAGGAAGAGGATTAGGAGGTAATGGGAGGATTAGGAGGTAATGGGAGGAGGAATAGGAGGTAGTGGGAGTAGGATTAGGAGGTAGTAGGAAGAGGATTAGGAGGTAATGGGAGGAGGATTAGGAGGTAATGGAAGGAGGATTAGGAGGTAATGGGAGGAGGATTAGGAGGTAGTGGGAGTAGGATTAGGAGGTAGTAGGAAGAGGATTAGGAGGTAATGGGAGGAGGATTAGGAGGTAATGGAAGGAGGATTAGGAGGTAATGGGAGGAGGATTAGGAGGTAGTGGGAGTAGGATTAGGAGGTAGTAGGAAGAGGATTAGGAGGTAATGGGAGGAGGATTAGGAGGTAATGGAAGGAGGATTAGGAGGTAATGGGAGGAGGATTAGGAGGTAATGGGAGTAGGATTAGGAGGTAATGGGAGGAGGATTAGGAGGTAATGGGAGGAGGATTAGGAGGTAGTGGGAGGAGGATTAGGAGGTAATGGAAGGAGGATTAGGAGGTAATGGGAGGAGGATTAGGAGGTAATGGGAGTAGTATTAGGAGGTAGTAGGAAGAGGATTAGGAGGTAATGGGAGGAGGATTAGGAGGTAATGGGAGGAGGATTAGGAGGTAATGGGAGGAGGATTATGAGGTAGTGGGAGGAGGATTAGGAGGTAATGGGAGGAGGATTAGGAGGTAATGGAAGGAGGATTAGGAGGTAATGGGAGGAGGATTAGGAGGTAATGGGAGGAGGATTAGGAGGTAATGGGAGGAGGATTAGGAGGTAATGGGAATAGGATTAGGAGGTAGTGGGAGGAGGATTAGAAGGTAATGGGAGGAGGATTAGGAGGTAATGGGAGGAGGATTAGGAGTTAATGGGAGTAGGATTAGGAGGTAATGGGGGGAGGATTAGGAGGTAATGGGAGGAGGATTAGGAGGTAATGGGGGGAGGATTAGGAGGTAGTGGGAGGAGGATTAGGAGGTAATGGGAGTAGGATTAGGAGGTAATGGGAGGAGGATTAGGAGGTAATGGGGGGAGGATTAGGAGGTAATGGGAGGAGGATTAGGAGGTAATGGGGGGAGGATTAGGAGGTAATGGGAGGAGGATTAGGAGGTAATGGGAGTAGGATTAGGAGGTAGTGGGAGGAGGATTAGAAGGTAATGGGAGGAGGATTAGGAGGTAATGGGAGGAGGACTGGGAGGAAATGGGAGGAGGATTAGGAGGTAGTGGGAGGAGGATTAGGAGGTAATGGGAAGAGGATTAGGAGGTAATGGGAATAGGATTAGGAGGTAGTGGGAGGAGGATTAGAAGGTAATGGGAGGAGGATTAGGAGGTAATGGGGGGAGGATTAGGAGGTAATGGGAGGAGGATTAGGAGGTAATGGGAGTAGGATTAGGAGGTAGTGGGAGGAGGATTAGAAGGTAATGGGAGGAGGATTAGGAGGTAATGGGAGGAGGACTGGGAGGAAATGGGAGGAGGATTAGGAGGTAGTGGGAGGAGGATTAGGAGGTAATGGGAAGAGGATTAGGAGGTAATGGGAATAGGATTAGGAGGTAATGGGAGAAGGATTAGGAGGTAGTGGATGGAGGATTAGGAGGTAATGGGAGGAGGAATAGGAGGTAATGGGACGAGGATTAGGAGGTAGTGGGAGGAGGATTAGGAGGTAATGGGAGGAGGATTAGGAGGTAATGGGAGGAGGATTAGGAGGTAATGGGAGGAGGATTAGGAGGTAATGGGAGGAGGATTAGAAGGTAATGGGAGGAGGATTAGGAGGTAGTAGGAAGAGGATTAGGAGGTAATGGGAGGAGGATTAGGAGGTAATGGGAGGAGGATTAGGAGGTAATGGGAGGAGGATTAGGAGGTAATGGGAGTAGGATTAGGAGGTAATGGGAGGAGGATTAGGAGGTAGTAGGAAGAGGATTAGGAGGTAATGGGAGGAGGATTAGAAGGTAATGGGAGGATTAGGAGGTAATGGGAGGAGGAATAGGAGGTAGTGGGAGTAGGATTAGGAGGTAGTAGGAAGAGGATTAGGAGGTAATGGGAGGAGGATTAGGAGGTAATGGAAGGAGGATTAGGAGGTAATGGGAGGAGGATTAGGAGGTAGTGGGAGTAGGATTAGGAGGTAGTAGGAAGAGGATTAGGAGGTAATGGGAGGAGGATTAGGAGGTAATGGAAGGAGGATTAGGAGGTAATGGGAGGAGGATTAGGAGGTAATGGGAGGAGGATTAGGAGGTAATGGGAGGAGGATTAGGAGGTAATGGGAGTAGGATTAGGAGGTAGTAGGAAGAGGATTAGGAGGTAATGGGAGGAGGATTAGGAGGTAATGGGAGGAGGATTAGGAGGTAGTGGGAGGAGGATTAGGAGGTAATGGGGGGAGGATTAGGAGGTAATGGAAGGAGGATTAGGAGGTAATGGGAGGAGGATTAGGAGGTAATGGGAGGAGGATTAGGAGGTAATGGGAGGAGGATTAGGAGGTAATGGGAATAGGATTAGGAGGTAGTGGGAGGAGGATTAGAAGGTAATGGGAGGAGGATTAGGAGGTAATGGGAGGAGGATTAGGAGTTAATGGGAGTAGGATTAGGAGGTAATGGGGGGAGGATTAGGAGGTAATGGGAGGAGGATTAGGAGGTAATGGGGGGAGGATTAGGAGGTAGTGGGAGGAGGATTAGGAGGTAATGGGAGTAGGATTAGGAGGTAATGGGAGGAGGATTAGGAGGTAATGGGGGGAGGATTAGGAGGTAATGGGAGGAGGATTAGGAGGTAATGGGGGGAGGATTAGGAGGTAATGGGAGGAGGATTAGGAGGTAATGGGAGTAGGATTAGGAGGTAGTGGGAGGAGGATTAGAAGGTAATGGGAGGAGGATTAGGAGGTAATGGGAGGAGGACTGGGAGGAAATGGGAGGAGGATTAGGAGGTAGTGGGAGGAGAATTAGGAGGTAATGGGAAGAGGATTAGGAGGTAATGGGAATAGGATTAGGAGGTAGTGGGAGGAGGATTAGAAGGTAATGGGAGGAGGATTAGGAGGTAATGGGGGGAGGATTAGGAGGTAATGGGAGGAGGATTAGGAGGTAATGGGAGTAGGATTAGGAGGTAGTGGGAGGAGGATTAGAAGGTAATGGGAGGAGGACTAGGAGTTAATGGGAGGAGGACTGGGAGGAAATGGGAGGAGGATTAGGAGGTAGTGGGAGGAGGATTAGGAGGTAATGGGAAGAGGATTAGGAGGTAATGGGAATAGGATTAGGAAGTAATGGGAGGAGGATTAGGAGGTAATGGGAGGAGGATTAGGAGGTAATGGGAGGAGGATTAGGAGGTAATGAGAGGAGGATTAGGAGGTAATGGGAAGAGGATACGGATAGGTAGTGGTATGCGTAGTGTAGTCATGTTTATTCTGTTTATAAAATTGTCTTATTCTATGTACATGCGTGAATGTGAAAATACTTGTGTGCGTGTGAATTGGTTTCAAGAAAATTATTAATATTGTATTAATTATTTTGTTTTATTTATATTTAATATATATAAAGTAAAAGTTGATAATATTATTTTCTCATGAATAATTCAATGATGTATAATGGTAGCTTTATTTTACAATATTCACATATAGATTTATTATAATTATGTAATAAATCAATCATAAATGCCTAGATCTTAACAATTATATAAAATGATCTAATAAATGTAAATTCAATTAAGTAGTATTACAATTATTAACCTGAACATTTAGGCCATTGTGGAGGAACATAGGGATTCTCTGGATTCCAATCTCCATCAGGACCACAGGTCATAAAACCAGGTGACTCCATTATCTATTTTACCCAAGAGAAATATAATAGATGACAATTTAATATAAGGACATAATATATAAAAATATAAATATAAATTAATTTAAATCGAAATTTTTATAATTATGTAAAGTACAATTTACATTGGAAAAATTATCTGCACATATGTTATAGACAGACAGACAAACAAACCAACATACATACAGGTCAACGGACAGATAGACATACAGACAGATAAACAGGCAGACTAACATACAGACGGACAGACAAAAGAACATATATTCAGACAGACAGGAAGACATACAGATATACATATAGATATATAGATAGATAGAAGTACGTATAGATAAACGTACAGACAGACGGACAGATATAATGACTCACCAAGGATTGTGTATCGTTGTTACAGGTGAGGTCGAAGCTAGAAGAAGATGAGTTGGCGACGTTTGCGGGTTCGACTAGAAGTGCGTTGGTGTTATTGCAGAGCGCAGAAGCTCCGACAGTCGAGGTGGAGTACATACGCGAGCAATCCATCTCGCACGAAGCCCCTTCGAGAAAGTAAAGAGAATTTCAGTACATCGGCACAATAGATTCAAAACAATCGTAGATAATCAGACATTAATTTAGAACACTGACGTCTCACGAATATGTTAAAGGAACACATCGCAAAGTTGCCGTCGGAGTCCTTGATGATGTAGGTGTTCACGTAACTTCCCCACAGGAAGATACTTCCTGCGTACGAAAAAAACTAATCTGTAATCCGAACTTAGGAGAGATAGAAATATCTATTTTCAATCGTAATAAGCCATTATGTTTAAGTAAAAGGTCCAATATTTAAGTAAAAGGTCCAATATTTAAGTAAAAAGTACAATATTTAAGTAAAAAGTACAATATTTAAGTAAAAGGTACAATATTTAAGTAAAAGTACAATATTTAGGATAAATGCTAATTAAAGTAAAAGAATTATTTTCTATAGTAAACCATTTGCGTACGTAGAGGTAGGTGCTCTCTGGATTCGCAATCCCTTGACCTCAGGAGTAGTCCAAGATACCATGGTTTGCCTGACTGTACTCGTGATCTTGATATCAGCTGGACAACTGATCTTAGGTTTGCTTTTTTCTGTGTATGAAATTTTCTCTATATCTTTACATAGATATATATATATCTCCATATATAGACATATATATATCTCCATATATAGACATATATATATCTCCATATATAGATATATATATATCTCCATATATAGATATATATAATACTATTCGTATTATCTTTGCGTCGCTATACTGAACACGTACAACTGCTCAAGACATACGAGACTAACGTTTTACGACCTCATTACAACCGGTGCCCTTGTTAATGTAGCCGTCCGGGCACACCGTTGATCCGGCGGTCGATGGTCGTATGTAATCGGCACCTCTGTACACCTCGTACTCTGTCCACATTTGCACGAGGTTCGAAGTTACCTGACCACAATGTTAACCGGGTTAAAGGTCGCGGCGATTACCCGTAGCTAATCGGCGATGCTGTATGGTGTCGAACACCAGATCGTGTTTAGCTTTTGTAGCGTGTATATATGTATTGAGGCATAATCAATTTGTGGAGCATGCAGGTCAATTTACATAAAGTTAACAGTTGATAACATAATTTATTGTATTTATTTATTCTCTGTGTTGTAAATGTACAGTAATTACCAGCTGAATCAGAAATTTTATATTGTTCTGATTAATCATTGAAAATAAAATGCAATAGTTAATGAAATGCAATATTATCTGATGTGAGAGGTGAGGGGAGTGATCTGTGAGTGAGTGTGTGTGAGTGAGTGGTGAGGAGTGAGTGGTGAGGAGTGAGTGGTGAGGAGTGAGTGGTGAGGAGTGAGTAGTGCGGAGTGAGTAGTGCGGAGTGAGTAGTGCGGAGTGAGTGGTGCGGAGTGAGTAGTGCGGAGTGAGTGGTGCGAAGTGAGTAGTGCGAAGTGAATGGTGCAGAGTAAGTAGTAAGGAGTGAGTAGTTCAGAGTGAGTGGTGAGTAGTGAGTGGTACGGAGTGAGTGGTACGGAGTGAGTGGTGAGTAGTGAGTGGTACGGAGTGAGTGGTACGGAGTGAGTGGATCAGAGTGCGTGGTGATTAGTGAGTAGTAAGGAGTGAGTGGTTCAGAGTGAATGGTGAGGAGTGAGTGGTGAGGAGTGCGTGGTGATTAGTGAGTAGTAAGGAGTGAGTGGTTCAGAGTGCGTAGTGATTAGTAAGTGGTGCGGAGTGAGTGGTGCGGAGTGAGTGACCTCATTTTTTCTGCTGGCAGCAAGTAGAGCGATTTCATTATTGATGTCTAAGAAACGATTCCAGACTTGAAGGAGAGATATGACGCCTTCGAAAGCAACGGGGCTCGGGGCGCAGGTTTTAGTGGTGACTTCATAATCACAGCCTACAGTCATCCATCCACTGGGGGAGTAGTGTCGTGTAGGGTAGGGATAGAAGGTAGGGATGGAGGGAGGGAGGGATGGAGGGAGGGATGGAGGGAGGGAGGGAGGGAGGGAGGGAGGGAGGGATGGAGGGAGGGAGGGAGGGAGGGAGGGAGGGAGGGAGGGAGGGAGGGAGGGAGGGAGGGATGGAGGGAGGGATGGAGGGAGGGAGGGAGGGAGGGAGGGAGGGAGGGAGGGATGGAGGGAGGGATGGAGGGAGGGAGGGAGGGAGGGAGGGAGGAAGGGAGGAAGAAGGAAGGGAGGGAGGGAGAGGAGAGAGAGGGAGGGAGAGGAGGGAGAGGAGAGAGAGGAAGGGAGGGAGGGAGGGAGAGGAGGGAGAGGAGAGAGGGAGGGAGGGAGGGAGGGAGGGAGGGAGGGAGGGAGGGAGGGAGGGAGGGAGGGAGAGATACTAACAATGCTTGCAAGTTGTAGCCTATCGCATAGTTGACATTAACAAGCCTCACACCATCTCGTCTGACCTCAAGCTTACCCGTCGATGATGACCAGGACACCTAGTGAGAAATAATTATATAATTTGCGAAATGTAGCCATTAATTAATTGCTAAATTTCGCACATTTCCCACAATTCCTATAGTCCTACTAAGCCTCAGCGAGTTTGTTGTCTATTGACTATTGTCTTACTAACCGTGACATAATACCAATTAGGGAAGGGCAGTTCATAAGGGGAAACGAAGACTTCAGTACTTGTATCGAAACCGGGAAAGGAAAGGTGTACGGAGTTACGTGAGATCTTGATTAGTGGACTGATCACCTCATTAAAGTCTTGTTTACTGAAGGTGGGTTGTGAAGTTGTTTAGGTCAACAATTAGAAAAGGTGAGAATATTTATATAATGAATATAATTGATTTAAAAATCTCTAATGATGTATTTAATATATAATAATATATATTGTAATATATTTAATATATAATAATATATATTATAATATATTTAAAATACAATATAATTAGAGATATCAAAAACAATTCTATTAATAAACTTCAACACTAACTCGAGTGAATATAGAGTTACGAATGAGGAATTCGGTTCAATATCTTTCATCATTCGTACATATACACCGATAGTGAATTCATTGTTAGCTGTTAATTGTTTTAAATCGCATATTAATGAATTACATCATTGACTGTTGAGATGTAAAAAGTTGAGAACTTACAGTTAATATTGAATTTGAAGGGAATCTGCAATTGAGCCAATGGCTGTTCGTTATCGACAGGTCGTAGAGTCAAATCGAAATCAACTGTAATATCTGAAAAACAAATTCATTAAACTAATGATCACAGGTAAATAGTGATTTAGATAATGTATATTATAATAAATAAGAATCTATCTAGACAGGGATAAAGCTATTTACCTTTATCGCAAGATGGTCCGGTTTTGTCAATATTACAGGGACAGAAGTAACGACCTCTGGCCTCAATACATTGACCTTGCGATGAACAATTAACGCCATTGCAACCATTCGTTACTTTTTCACATCGCTTGCCAGTAAATCCTATAGTAAAAATAAGTACTCGATTAATACATGGATAATATATATTGTATATATATAATATACATTGTAAATATAACATATATCGTATATATAATATACATTGTATATATAATATATAATGTATATATAATATGCAAAGTTTACATAATATATATTGTATATATATACAAATTTGACTAAACATAATTTGGATCTAACCATTAGGACATTCGCACATAAAGTCATTCAGAAGTGTATTGCAAATACCTCCATTCAAACACATGTTACGTTGATCGCAGAATTCCATAGTCAGCTTGCACCCATCTCCAGAAGTAACTGACAAATGAACAGCACATACATATTAATATTTTTAATTTATTTATAGGTTTTTATAATAATAATAATAATTAAGGTTGCCATAGAAAATTTTAACAATATAATATACATTTTATTTTATATTAAATAAAGTAATACAATTATTAAGATGATAAAATAATAGAATTTAAAATAAATATAATCTATAATCGCAGTGAACAACCTCACAGCAAACAATCCAGGTAATTTAATTTTATGCATTTAAATTCTTTTATATTATTTTTTATTTTGTTAACAAGATTTTACAAAGCAAATATTACATCATTATGTTTGCTCCCAGCAAATCCTAAGGAATCCAAATAATTACAATTTTTATATCATGTAACATTAAAAATAAATATTTTTTGATATTGAAAATATCCCAATAAAATAAATTATTTAACTATTATACAATATTATATAATATATTATCAATTTTATTATATAACAAAAAAACTAAAATGACCTGGATGGTTTCCTGGCATATAGAAAATATTTATATAATTATTTTATAAAATAATTACAATACTCTATTTACTGGATAATTAGAATCTAGGCACTTTCAATTAATTGATTACTTAAATATAATATATATTCTAAAATTAGAAAAATAATAAATGTATTTAATTATTATACCTAAATTGACTATTATTTATATAAATGTGTAAAATTCTAGAAAAATCTACTAGTAGACTTAATAACGGATGACCTAAGCATTTGTCATACCATATGACATACTAACAGGTGATCTACTTTCAGATGACCTACTAATAGATTATCTAATAACAGATAACCTACTAACATTTGAAAATAATAATTCACATACTAATAGGTGAACTATTAACAAGTGGCCTACTAACAGGCATCGCAGGTGCAAGTTGTCGTAGAGTTTTTATTCGCTGAGCAAGTTGAATTATTGCCGATACATGGGTTGAAATATCGACACAAATCGGGGCTGTGTTGGCATTGTGTTCCAAACGATAAGGAGGACGGACTGCACCTGGCGAATATGTTCATTGATTAATCATATTATGTAACTATTGTTTATTATTATGTAACATTTTGGATAGATCAATATATAGTTTAATGAAATTAATTATTCTATTAATAGTTAAATTGAATCTGGTAGTGAGCTGAATGGTGAGGAAAGATGAAATTGGGCAGAAGCTTGTTGGAGGATGAAGGTACCACGATTGAGGATGCAATGATGAAAATGAGAGTTAGACAGATTGATGGACGAGGGTAGTAGATTGAGCATTAAGGCTGAGGTTCAATGTAAATTATTGGTCAAATATTGAATGTAAAACGAAATTGAAGTACACAATAAATAAGTTTGCCATGAGCAGTTAGATCAAGCGGGACAGTCAAACTTGCAAAAGTAGCTGTTGAAGATGTTGTAACAGGTTCCGGTGTTTTCGCAGGTAGTCGCATTGCAGGAACTCGAGAAATTCTGACATCGATGACCCTCGTAACCGAGAAGGCAGTCGCAGGTGAAGCTATTGATGCTCTGACTACAATTCGCTCCGTTTAGACAAGGATCCGAGAGACATTCATCAATATCAATCTGATGGGTGGAGTGAGTGATTAAGTGAGTGATTAAGTGAGTGATTAAGTGAGTGATTAAGTGAGTGATTAAGTGAGTGCTTAAGTGAGTGCTTAAGTGAGTGATTAAGTGAGTGATTAAGTGAGTGATTAAGTGAGTGATTAAGTGAGTGATTAAGTGAGTGATTAAGTGAGTGCTTAAGTGAGTGATTAAGTGAGTGATTAAGTGAGTGATTAAGTGAGTGATTAAGTGAGTGATTAAGTGAGTGATTAAGTGAGTGATTAAGTGAGTGATTAAGTGAGTGATTAAGTGAGTGATTAAGTGAGTGATTAAGTGAGTGCTTAAGTGAGTGCTTAAGTGAGTGATTAAGTGAGTGATTAAGTGAGTGCTTAAGTGAGTGATTAAGTGAGTGATTAAGTGAGTGATTAAGTGAGTGATTAAGTGAGTGCTTAAGTGAGTGATTAAGTGAGTGATTAAGTGAGTGATTAAGTGAGTGCTTAAGTGAGTGATTAAGTGAGTGATTAAGTGAGTGATTAAGTGAGTGATTAAGTGAGTGATTAAGTGAGTGATTAAGTGAGTGATTAAGTGAGTGCTTAAGTGAGTGATTAAGTGAGTGATTAAGTGAGTGCTTAAGTGAGTGATTAAGTGAGTGCTTAAGTGAGTGATTAAGTGTGTGCTTAAGTGATTGATTAAGTGAGTGCTTAAGTGAGTGATTAAGTGAGTGCTTAAGTGAGTGATTAAGTGAGTGCTTAAGTGAGTGATTAAGTGAGTGATTAAGTGAGTGATTAAGTGAGTGCTTAAGTGAGTGATTAAGTGAGTGATTAAGTGAGTGATTAAGTGAGTGATTAAGTGAGTGATTAAGTGAGTGATTAAGTGAGTGCTTAAGTGAGTGCTTAAGTGAGTGATTAAGTGAGTGATTAAGTGAGTGATTAAGTGAGTGATTAAGTGAGTGATTAAGTGAGTGATTAAGTGAGTGATTAAGTGAGTGCTTAAGTGAGTGATTAAGTGAGTGCTTAAGTGAGTGATTAAGTGAGTGCTTAAGTGAGTGATTAAGTGAGTGATTAAGTGAGTGATTAAGTGAGTGATTAAGTGAGTGATTAAGTGAGTGATTAAGTGAGTGATTAAGTGATTGATTAAGTGAGTGATTAAGTGAGTGATTAAGTGAGTGCTTAAGTGAGTGATTAAGTGAGTGATTAAGTGAGTGCTTAAGTGAGTGATTAAGTGAGTGCTTAAGTGAGTGATTAAGTGAGTGATTAAGTGAGTGATTAAGTGAGTGATTAAGTGAGTGATTAAGTGAGTGATTAAGTGAGTGCTTAAGTGAGTGATTAAGTGAGTGCTTAAGTGAGTGATTAAGTGAGTGATTAAGTGAGTGATTAAGTGAGTGATTAAGTGAGTGATTAAGTGAGTGATTAAGTGATTGATTAAGTGAGTGATTAAGTGAGTGCTTAAGTGAGTGATTAAGTGAGTGCTTAAGTGAGTGATTAAGTGAGTGATTAAGTGAGTGATTAAGTGAGTGATTAAGTGAGTGATTAAGTGAGTGATTAAGTGAGTGCTTAAGTGAGTGCTTAAGTGAGTGATTAAGTGAGTGATTAAGTGAGTGATTAAGTGAGTGATTAAGTGAGTGATTAAGTGAGTGCTTAAGTGAGTGATTAAGTGAGTGCTTAAGTGAGTGATTAAGTGAGTGCTTAAGTGAGTGATTAAGTGAGTGATTAAGTGAGTGATTAAGTGAGTGATTAAGTGAGTGATTAAGTGATTGATTAAGTGAGTGATTAAGTGAGTGATTAAGTGAGTGCTTAAGTGAGTGATTAAGTGAGTGATTAAGTGAGTGATTAAGTGAGTGCTTAAGTGAGTGATTAAGTGAGTGCTTAAGTGAGTGATTAAGTGAGTGATTAAGTGAGTGATTAAGTGAGTGATTAAGTGAGTGATTAAGTGAGTGCTTAAGTGAGTGATTAAGTGAGTGCTTAAGTGAGTGATTAAGTGAGTGATTAAGTGAGTGATTAAGTGAGTGATTAAGTGATTGATTAAGTGAGTGATTAAGTGAGTGATTAAGTGGGTGATTAAGTGAGTGCTTAAGTGAGTGATTAAGTGAGTGATTAAGTGAGTGATTAAGTGAGTGATTAAGTGAGTGATTAAGTGAGTGCTTAAGTGAGTGATTAAGTGAGTGATTAAGTGAGTGATTAAGTGAGTGCTTAAGTGAGTGATTAAGTGAGTGCTTAAGTGAGTGATTAAGTGTGTGCTTAAGTGATTGATTAAGTGAGTGCTTAAGTGAGTGATTAAGTGAGTGCTTAAGTGAGTGATTAAGTGAGTGATTAAGTGAGTGATTAAGTGAGTGATTAAGTGAGTGCTTAAGTGAGTGCTTAAGTGAGTGATTAAGTGAGTGATTAAGTGAGTGATTAAGTGAGTGCTTAAGTGAGTGATTAAGTGAGTGATTAAGTGAGTGATTAAGTGAGTGATTAAGTGAGTGATTAAGTGAGTGATTAAGTGAGTGCTTAAGTGAGTGATTAAGTGAGTGCTTAAGTGAGTGCTTAAGTGAGTGATTAAGTGAGTGATTAAGTGAGTGATTAAGTGAGTGATTAAGTGAGTGATTAAGTGAGTGATTAAGTGAGTGATTAAGTGAGTGATTAAGTGAGTGATTAAGTGAGTGATTAAGTGATTGATTAAGTGAGTGATTAAGTGAGTGATTAAGTGATTGATTAAGTGAGTGATTAAGTGAGTGATTAAGTGAGTGCTTAAGTGAGTGATTAAGTGAGTGATTAAGTGAGTGATTAAGTGAGTGATTAAGTGAGTGATTAAGTGAGTGCTTAAGTGAGTGATTAAGTGAGTGCTTAAGTGAGTGATTAAGTGAGTGATTAAGTGAGTGATTAAGTGAGTGATTAAGTGAGTGATTAAGTGAGTGCTTAAGTGAGTGATTAAGTGAGTGATTAAGTGAGTGCTTAAGTGAGTGATTAAGTGAGTGATTAAGTGAGTGATTAAGTGAGTGCTTAAGTGAGTGATTAAGTGAGTGATTAAGTGAGTGATTAAGTGAGTGATTAAGTGAGTGATTAAGTGAGTGATTAAGTGAGTGATTAAGTGAGTGATTAAGTGAGTGATTAAGTGAGTGATTAAGTGAGTGATTAAGTGAGTGCTTAAGTGAGTGCTTAAGTGAGTGATTAAGTGAGTGATTAAGTGAGTGCTTAAGTGAGTGATTAAGTGAGTGATTAAGTGAGTGATTAAGTGAGTGATTAAGTGAGTGCTTAAGTGAGTGATTAAGTGAGTGATTAAGTGAGTGATTAAGTGAGTGCTTAAGTGAGTGATTAAGTGAGTGATTAAGTGAGTGATTAAGTGAGTGATTAAGTGAGTGATTAAGTGAGTGATTAAGTGAGTGATT
>OZ038316.1:28554196-28602147 GCA_964035775.1 Osedax frankpressi
AACTAATAATAATAATATCTTATAATAGTAAAGATATACTTACTTTGAATGCCATACAACCAGGTATTGACTTTATTATCCGGGCCTGTAATATACATAATATTCTGTAGATTTAATAATATACAAAGTGAGAATGTAATCCAGAAATAATGGTGGCATATAAGTAAGAAGTAATTAGATATATAAATAATAAGTAATTAGAGATATAAATAAGAAGTAATTAGATATATAAATAAGAAGTAATTAGAGATATAAATAAGAAGTAATTAGACATATAAATAATAAGTAATTAGAGATATAAATAAGAAGTAATTAGATATATAAATAATAAGTAATTAGACATATAAATAATAAGTAATTAGACATATAAATAATAAGTAATTAGAGATATAAATGAGAGGTAATTAGACATATAAATGAGAGGTAATTAGATATATAAATGAGAGGTAATTAGACATATAAATGAGAGGTAATTAGATATATAAATGAGAAGTAATTAGAGATATAAATGAGAGGTAATTAGATATATAAATGAGAGGTAAATAAACATATAAATAAGAAGTAATTAGACATATAAATAATAAGTAATTAGACATATAAATAATAAGTAATTAGACATATAAATAATAAGTAATTAGAGATATAAATGAGAGGTAATTAGACATATAAATGAGAGGTAATTAGATATATAAATGAGAAGTAATTAGAGATATAAATGAGAGGTAATTAGATATATAAATGAGAGGTAAATAAACATATAAATAAGAAGTAATTAGACATATAAATGAGAGGTAATTAGACATATAAATGAGAGGTAATTAGAGATATAAATGAGAGGTAATTAGACATATAAATGAGAGGTAATTAGACATATAAATGAGAGGTAATTAGACATATAAATGAGAGGTAATTAGACATATAAATAAGAAGTAATTAGACATATAAATGAGAGGTAATTAGACATATAAATGAGAGGTAATTAGAGATATAAATAAGAGGTAATTAGACATATAAATGAGAGGTAATTAGACATATAAATGAGAGGTAATTAGACATATAAATAAGAAGTAATTAGACATATAAATGAATACTGCATTTCTAAACAGTTTTACAATATTGAATGAAAAATAAAAAATTTTCTGCTTGTATTTTCATATTTTTTTAAATATACTATGTTGTATTTGGTGATAGTGAATTCAATAGGGTGGTAGTGCAATAGGGTAGTGATGCAATAGGGTAGTCATGCAATACTATTTAGATGCAATAGTGATACAATAGAGTGGTAATGAAGTAGGGTGATGTTGCAAGAGTAGTGATATTCGATCGGGTAGTAATGAAATAGATGTTGATGCAGGTAGTAATGTAATAGGGTGAGGATGCAATATTATGGATATGAAATAGTGTAGTAATATAATAGATAGGTTATGCAATAGTATTTACATGCAATAGGATAGTGATGTAATAAGGTGGTAGTGATATATGATAGTGATGCAATAGGGCAGTGACTTAACAATGTGGTGACGTAATAGGGTTGGTTATGTAATAGGGCCTATACCATAACCTAACCATAGTATCCAGTATCGCACACGCATACAATTTGGTTTTGTTTATCGGCGAAGCATTGTCCATTGCAATTTGCAGTCGAACAAACATCTACTCGACTCATACAGTGGGAGCCGGAGTACCCGGAACTACATATACACGTGTACCCA
Organism: Osedax frankpressi; assembly: GCA_964035775.1. NCBI lineage: Eukaryota > Metazoa > Annelida > Polychaeta > Sabellida > Siboglinidae > Osedax > Osedax frankpressi. Next base: position 28,555,909 of record OZ038316.1, read on the forward strand.
TCAACCTTGTCTACGCACGTCGCCTTGTTAAAGCACGGATTCACTGAACAGTCGTCTGAAAGAGATGCAGTTGGTTAATATGGGTGGGCTGAGATTGTAGCTTCGGATTATATTTTAGAGTGTATCAATGGAAACTCTTTGACAAAATCTTTTAAAAAAATCGCGAGTAAACTTCAGAAATTTAATAATGAAATATTATAAATCAGTATGGACTTTTTTTAAATAATATAAATATAAATTTGTAATTCTAAAAATACAAATTCATATTTATAAAATAAGGAAATTGTTTTTTAAATGATCTGGATAGTTTTTTAGGAACCACTGTCTAAGTCTAGTATAAGTCTAAGTCACGAATATATTTTTATGGTCGAATTTAGTAGTAAATAGAGTAAAAAATTCTACATTTATACATTTTAATCTACCCTACACTGAGTAGAATTTTGGAATAATGTACACTACCGAGTAGATATTTAGATTAGTGTACACTACTGAATAACTCATATTTGCATGCATTTTATCGAAATAAAAGATATTTAATGTAACCAATTATAATATAACTTGTAAATCCTTTGTAATAATATAACCTATTATTCAAAATATTTAAATTATATTATAATAACAATTTATATAATTAATAATTGATATAATTAATAATTGATATTAATATAATAATAATTAAATTATATAAAAAAACTAATAATTAATCCTGTTTTATAGAGTTAGCCTATTTCATTGATAAGATGTGCGCAGAGTAGAGCAGTAAGTAGAATATCATCGGTACCAGGTAGTAGTAGAGTAGAGTGTATAGTAGAGTAGAGAGTAGAGAATACAGAGTAGAATAGAGAGTACAACAAGAGTAGAGTAAAGTAGAGAGAGGAGTAGAGAGTAGAGTAGAGTAGAGAGTAAAGTAGAAAGTATAGTAGAGAGTAGAGAATACAGAGTAGAATAGAGAGTACAACAAGAGTAGAGTAGAGTAGAGTAGAGATTAGAGTAGAGAGAAGAGTAGAGAGTAGAAAGTAGAATAGAGTAGAGAGTAGAGTAGAGTAGAAAGTAGAGTAGAGTAGAGAGTAGAGTTGAGTGACATCGGTAACAGGTATCAGTAGAGTAGTGAGTAGATTAGTGAGTGGTAAGTAGAGTGTTGAAGTTGAGAGTAGAGTAGAGAGTAGAGAGTAGAGAGTAGAGAGTAGAGAGTAGAGAGTAGAGAGTAGAGTAAAGAGTAGAGTAAAGAGTAGAGTAGAAAGTAGAGTAGAGAGTAGAGTCGAGTGTTGAAGTAGTGAACCCTTAAGAATTGATAATAACCTATGTTGGTCTTACACAGTTCACCAGTAAATCCGGTAACACATTGGCATTGAAAGTTTTGACTTGTCAACTTCACACAAGATCCATTGTAAAAACATTGAGATGGAATGCAAATATCGTTTGTCTCGTTGCACCTAACCGTGAAGACTTGGAGTTATTAGGGGTTTTAAGGGGATTGCGAAGGAGGTTTTATTTGATAGGTTATTATATAGATCTAATAACATATTCTAAAAGGTAGTAATGGGGTATCAGGAGAAGAGTACTAACAAAGGTCCGGTATATCCAACTATGCAGATACATTCGTAGGAACTGCCTTTATTTAGACATTTTCCTCCGTTTTGACAAACAATTCCACTGCATTTATCAGGTAGAACTTCACATGTGCTGCCGGTGTAGTCTGCAATTGAAAGAGAAGTGTAAATTTACTCTAGAGGGCAGTCTATATAATAAATATCCATATACATAAGTCTAACTGTAAATCTAACTGTAAGTCTAACTGTAAGTCTAACTGTAAGTCTAACTGTAAGTCTAACTGTAAGTCTAACTGTAAGTCTAACTGTAGGTCTAACTGTAAGTCTAACTGTAAGTCTAACTGTAAGTCTAACTGTAAGTCTAACTGTAAGTCTAACTGTAAGTCTAACTGTAAGTCTAACCTGTAGGACAGATGCATGTGTAAGCATTGATGGTACCATTACACGTTCCCCCATTGTAACATGGCAGAGACGCACACATATCAATGATAGAGTTACATTGAACTCCAGTATATCCTAGTAATAATAGTGGTAATATTGGTGGTTATGGTGGTGGTGACGGTGATAGTGACGGTGGTGATGACGGTGATAGTGGTGGTGAAGGTAGTGGCGACGGTGGTGGTGACGGTAGTGCTTACGGTGGTAGTAATGATGTAATAATGATGTAATAAATGTAACTCTTTGCTTGTTAAAGGCGAGATTAAATAATAATTACATACCAGGTTTACATATGCAAGTGAATAGATTATTGTAGTAGGAACAGTTTCCTCCATTCGTGCAGTTGCATAGAGAGCCTTCCAAAGTGGCTGCATAGAAAGGAGTATTGAGCGAATGGCGAATGGTGAGGGGTGGTAGAGATAGTGAAGGGATGATTAGATGGATGTCGGGGGTTAGATAGGAGATGGTAAGTTCTAATAAGGGTATTCGTTGTGTATAGAAATGTTAGTGCGATATATGTATCACATTTGGTATTATCAGGGATTAAATACCTTTATCTACGCAATCGCTAAGGTTTGTACTGTTATATCCGGCTGTTGTATTTGATGAATCGCACTTTGTACACGTTTGTTTGCCTTCAGCACTCTGATAATATCCAATCGGACAAGGTCTGCAGGGAGCATAGCCGGTATCGCTGAAATAGCCGACTGGGCATTGTTCTGTATAGAGGAGTGGGATAAGGATAACTATGCAATAACTGCAATAACTGCAATAACCCGGCGATTAAGTTTGGACCTTTAAACAGCAAAGTAAAACAGTTAGGAATTATGTAGTGAAGGTAATATGCAGTTTGTAGATTAGGAGTTAATGTCTAATAGAACTAATTTGCATTTGCATTATTAGTTTAGTCAGAGGATAATGTGATTTAATATTTAGTATTGTTGCCCAAAAAAACAGACTCAATGTAGATTAATGTGTATGCTTTCTAAATTCTTATAAGATGTATGAGATCGATTTAATTTGAATAGAAAATATTTTAAATAAGAAACTAAAATAAATTTCTACTTTTATTATAAAACTAAAACGGCAACTTGGGCAGTTAAGATTTCTTAGATTTAATAACTTCTAGAAATTATTTATATTTCTACTGTGCGAGACCTTTGCAGAAGGAAAAGTTGCTCGCGGATAGGCCGTAGGTGATAAAGTGTGAGCCGCAGCTCTCGCAAACGTTTGAAGTGGTGTTGAAGTATTCATCCTTAGGGCATCCCTTGCAAGGCTGAACATTATCAGATGACACCAGACCAAATGGAGAACATAAGTCTAGTATAGAGGATGGGGCGAGGGAGGGATGATGGTCAGTGTGATAGGGATGGTGAAGGGTTGAATAGTGAGTTGGGTTCAGGGGTAAGGAGGGGAGGTGAGTCTAATGTGACTGGGTTGAGAGGATGTTGTAACAGGATGTTGCGAGATGTTGTGAGTGGATCTTGTGAGAGGATCTGGTGAGAGGTATTGTGAAAGGTTGATATGAGAAGATGTCGTGAGAGGATGAGATGAGATTATCTAAGAGAAAATGGTATCGAGGTGAAATATAATACCTTTACAGAATACTTCCAGAGCGGTACCGCTATTTGATGTAGATTTGCCAACTGGACACATGTTACAAGAAGAAGCTCCAGACGTAGTGGAGTATTTACCAATGGGGCAGGAAATGCAGATGCTACCATTATTGTATGATCCATAGGGACATGGCACTATGTGAATGTTTGTAGGGTTGTGCATGAACAATGTAAGCTGAGGTATGTAGAGATGAAGAGGCTGATGTAAGTAGTGATGTAAGGGGTCATGCATATAGGGATGTAGAGACTGATGAGTGCAAAAATTAAGAAGAATATTTTGATAGCTACATATTATCAGTAGTTGGATGCAGTTTCGTTTTAACATTTCCTCTCTAACAGGTTTTGCAGCTAGTGAGCTATAGCGGATATATATATATATATATATATATATATATATATATGATACTAACGGCATATGTTATATGTGTTGCTCTCTATACTGATTTGTTTCATGCTGGTAGGACATGTGAAGACACCAGTGGGAACTGTAGCTTTTTCAAAGATCATCGTTTCACAATTATTCGGCGAAACATTTTGAAATTGGTCTGTGCCTGTATATTGTAAAATGTATATTGTAGTGTACACTGTACACCGTACACTGTACACTGTACACCGTACAACGTATGCTGTATACCGTACAGCCACACTGTACAGTGTGGCTGTACGGTGTATAATGAAGTCCAATTAATTAATAAATATGATTTTGAAATTGTATCCGCAAAAGAAATTGTGAAATAGAAGTATTATTTGTAAAATTCACTCTTTAATTATTTAAATGTATTCATTGAATAACAGTTATTTATCATCAACTATTTGAAAGTACCTGGATTTAAATCACGCATAGACGGTATACTATAGTGACCATCTTATAATGACCATGTATATTAACGATCGGATATTTTAGACTACATCGATTAAAAAATCGAAATATATTCGAGAACCGAATTAAGTCAGGAAATCAAATTTCATTTAAAATTGTATTTAATTAATTTAAGAGAAGTACGCTAATATCAATGTGCTATAAATTTATATAATAACCAAGGATAATTGATAAATATAAAAAAGCTGTTTTCAATTGGTGCAATATTACACCCATATCATTATTCGATATAGTACCATTAACGATCATTGTGAATTGTAAAAAGGCCTTTTTCTACAAACATGAAATTATGAAATCAATTAAGAGATTAATGAACATATGAAGGTAAATATAATGAATTATAAAGAGAGAGGGAATCTAACCTCGTTATTTACATCAATTGACATTTTAGTTGAGTTATCATCAATTGCAAATGATATTACCAACTTTGTTGCATTAAATATAAATATAATAAATTTCTGTAAAGATATAAGAAGAATATGTGAAAAATGTCAAACAATTTTTTAATATTATTAGTTAAATACAAATATGTCTACACAAAATATATTTATGTTCAACTGTAAATTATGTAAAATAATTGTAAATAAAATAAATAGCTAAAATGCTTACCCTTTCAAATACATTGAATTTGGTTTTTTTCAAAATAGTTAAGTACTCAGGCAGACAAGATGATTGAAATTTGCTGGTAGTTACAGTGTAGTTTAATGTAACAGATACTTCATAGGCAGCATAGGAACTAGGAGCTATGTGAGAAATATATATGTGAATTATTAATTAATTGGTATATTTATTAACTCGTTTACATTCCTCTAGACTATAAGTGAGCATAGTTACTCATTCACTCACTCCCACACTCGTTCACTCACTCACACTCTCACTCACTCACTCGTTCACTCACTCACACTCTCACTCACTCACTCGTTCACTCACTCACACTCTCACTCACTCACTCGTTCACTCACTCACACTCTCACTCACTCACTCGTTCACTCACTCACACTCTCACTCACTCACTCGTTCACTCACACTCTCACTCACTCACTCGTTCACTCACACTCTCACTCACTCACTCGTTCACTCACACTCTCACTCACTCACTCGTTCACTCACACTCTCACTCACTCACTCACACTCTCACTCACTCACTCGTTCACTCACATTCTCACTCACTCACTCGTTCACTCACACTCTCACTCACTCACTCGTTCACTCACACTCTCACTCACTCACTCACTCTCACTCACTCTACAGTTTTCCCATATGTATAATGTACATTGCACACTTCCCTCACATGCAATTCCTTCTCACGTGACTTCCTTACACATATTACCACAATTATTACCTCGATTTTATTTATTTTGAAAAACGTATTTACTATATTAATTGTGTTATATTTCGTTAATAATACTTACACTCACCTTCGAACAATGTAAAAATTGGATTTTCGTGAATAAACATATACACACACACACACACACTCACTCGTTCACTCACACTCTCACTAATACACTCGTTCATTTACTCACACTCTCACTAATACACTCGTTCATTTACTCACACTCTCACTAATACACTCGTTCATTTACTCACACTCTCACTAATACACTCGTTCATTTACTCACACTCTCACTAATACACTCGTTCATTTACTCACACTCTCACTAATACACTCGTTCATTTACTCACACTCTCACTAATACACTCGTTCATTTACTCACACTCTCACTAATACACTCGTTCATTTACTCACACTCTCACTAATACACTCGTTCATTTACTCACACTCTCACTAATACACTCGTTCATTTACTCACACTCTCACTAATACACTCGTTCATTTACTCACACTCTCACTAATACACTCGTTCATTTACTCACACTCTCACTAATACACTCGTTCATTTACTCACACTCTTACTAATACACTCGTTCATTTACTCACACTCTTACTAATACACTCGTTCATTTACTCACACTCTCACTAATACACTCGTTCATTTACTCACACTCTCACTAATACACTCGTTCATTTACTCACACTCTCACTAATACACTCGTTCATTTACTCACACTCTTACTAATACACTCGTTCATTTACTCACACTCTTACTAATACACTCGTTCATTTACTCACACTCTCACTAATACACTCGTTCATTTACTCACACTCTTACTAATACACTCGTTCATTTACTCACACTCTCACTAATACACTCGTTCATTTACTCACACTCTCACTAATACACTCGTTCATTTACTCACACTCTCACTAATACACTCGTTCATTTACTCACACTCTCACTAATACACTCGTTCATTTACTCACACTCTCACTAATACACTCGTTCATTTACTCACACTCTCACTAATACACTCGTTCATTTACTCACACTCTCACTAATACACTCGTTCATTTACTCACACTCTCACTAATACACTCGTTCATTTACTCACACTCTCACTAATACACTCGTTCATTTACTCACACTCTCACTAATACACTCGTTCATTTACTCACACTCTCACTAATACACTCGTTCATTTACTCACACTCTCACTAATACACTCGTTCATTTACTCACACTCTCACTAATACACTCGTTCATTTACTCACACTCTCACTAATACACTCGTTCATTTACTCACACTCTCACTAATACACTCGTTCATTTGCTCGTTCGTTCGTTCGTTCATTCATTCATTCATTCATTCATTCACTCAATTACTCATTCACTCACCTACACAATCACTCACTCACTCACTCACTCACTCATTAACTCACTCACTCATTCACTCACTCACTCACTCACCCACACTATTACTTACTCACTCACTCACACACCCATCCGCACCATCTCTCACTCACTCACTCACTTACTCACTCACTCACTATCTCTCTCACACAATCACTCACTCAGTCACTCACTCACTAACTCACTCATTCACTCACTGATTTAACGAGTACATACTCACATATGCAGACATACACACTCACTCATAAACATACACACACACACACACACACACACACAATTACTCACTTAGTTACTCACCTACTCACCCACTAACTCATTCACTCACTCACACTCTCACTCACTCTCACGCACTCGTTCGCTTACTCACTCACTCACTCATAGTACATTCACTCATATACTCACCCTCTCACACACTTACACACTCACACATGCAAATACACACGCACTCACTCAATCACTCAATTGCTCAACAAACAACATGCACACAAGATTACTAAAACCTATAATCAAAACAATAAATATATAGCGTCTCAATACAAACATTAAATAATAAATCTGAATTTATCAGTTCAATGATAATATAGACACTATGCGCCTTACTGAAACATGGTAATATAACTATTCATTGCAAACTTTCATAGCAGCTACACCAAAGACTTATTATCATGTCAAATATTCCAGAACCTCTCGGACTGGCGGCGTAGCTGCTATAATACACAATTCTATTATCCTACTAAAACAGACAGATTTGACAACCAACCTTATTCTATACACATCCTTACAACTCAAACTCCCACAACTAGCAATACCCTTAAAACTAATAATATTATATAGACCTCCAAGATTACCTTCTTTTCATGAAACCATATTAGATATATTGAATTAATACCACAATCAAACAAATCTTATAATTATTGGAGATTTCAACACTAACCCTAAATCACCCTCATTTAGCAATATAATAAATGACTTAAACATGACACAACACATAACTGAACCAACCCATATCAAAAGCAACATACTAGACATCGTCATCTCAACTGAACTAACTACTAAAATTACTGGAACTATAGTTGGACCACTAATTACAGATCATTATATACTTAATATCATATTAAATATACGAACAAAAAACTTTCGACTGACAAAAGGGAATATACAGATCAACTAAATCAATAAATTTCTAGGTTTATAAAAATGACCTACATAAAATGATAATACTTACGAATAATTAGATGATATTACTTAAACTCTATTCAACACAAGGAAGTATTTTAGGTGCTTTACTTTTTTGTATTTATATTTCGGATATCAATACCTACTACATAAATATAAAATACATTACCATATCTACGCTGACGACAGACAACTTATTAAGACTAACTTAGCAACTCTAACGAAAACAATCACTGAGATTAATAATATTCCAATGGACCTCAAAAACTTTTACTGATATTATTACTTAAAATTCAATTGCGAAAATTCTAAAACTGAAAGCATCAAAAAAGCAAATATTGATATAACAATACAAAATACTATCACTAATCTTGAATTCAAACTTAACTCGGACCATCAATTTAATGGCCAGATTTTTTCAATTGTTAAAAAATGTAACTACAAACTAATACAGATTAAACAAATACATAAATTACTTAACAGTAAATGATACCCAAATTCAAAGTATCGAAACAGTATCAAAAGCTAAAATCAAAGTTTCGAAACAATATCAAAAACTCACTAACTCACTGACTCACTATTTCATTTACTCACTAACTCACTGACTCACTGACTCATTCTTTCATTCACTCAATAACTCACTGACTCACTCACTCACTCACTCACCGATTCACTCACTCTATCATATATTCACAACTTATACACACACATATGCACACACATACACACTCACTCTCTATACCTTGGCAATTAGGTAGTTGGCCATTCACTTCCGAAGAGAAATTCCAGTCGTTTTTAATGTTGCAAATGAGCGATTTCGTTGTGGTTCCGTCGCGGAAATATGTTCCGGAGTTACATTTTAGCAAGCAATTAACACCGTTTGTGGTATTCGAACAAGTATGAACCAGATTCACAGAATTATTGAATACAGAGTACTGGCATTTCGCGGCTGTCAAATGAGAAATGTATTTCTATTGTTAAATTAAATGTATTTATATTATATGATAAGTTACTAGCACAGATTCCGAAATAATTAATAATAAATTATATCTAGTTTCAAAAGCAAAATTTAATCAATTAGAATTTATATGTTGCAACAAAAAAGTGTTTTCAAATTAATATTGATCTTTGACCTTTGACTATTGCCACGACGACGCATGATACCGAAGAGCCATAAGAGTCAGTGGCAGTTGCCTTGATGTTAACATAGACGGCTCCCTTGGACGTCACTTCAGCTAGAGTAGCTTTAATATATGCGGGACTGTAGACTGCGGAAATAGGAGAATGAGCTCATTAATAATCTTTTGCATTATAACATACCGTTGGAAAAGTGTTCCCTGAACACTATATGGACTGAACAACTGTATTGATTCTAAAGCATTGACATTATAATATATTTCAATCTAAACAAACTTCTCAAGATGAATATTTCAATGAATATAATATATATACTGATATCATTTAATTAAAAGTTAAATGAATATTATTCCCTAGTAAAAAGTAAAGTAAATGTCATACATTGTTTTGTATGCAGCAAGTATAAATTGTATATAATTATCAAAGAGTACATAACAATAGTCACAAACCAATATTCACTGGATTTACCGATTCATTTGAGGATGAAATCAAAGTCGAAGGTACCGTAATATTAAGATCCGAATCGGTAATCTCAAAATCTTCATTGAACGGACATGTCAAGTTCGGTGATATATTCTCTGCGGAGTTGTGTTCAGTGACTTATAGGGCTGGAGTACATAGGTATAGGTTGATAATGTAACTCACTAACTGATTATGACAACTTTAATTTGACATGTAACTGTAAGTCCAACGAAATCAGTTGCCGTGTAATTAATAGTGGTGTCATTTTGAAATACTGTTTTAAAAGTTATATGTATAATATTACTGTATATTTAGGTAGTAGTGGTAGTGTAGGTAGTAGGGGAAGTAGGGGTAGTAGTAACAATAACTGTAGTAGTAACAATAACTGTAGTAGTAATAATAACTGTAGTAGTAACAATAACTGTAGTAGTAACAATAACTGTAGTAGTAATAATAACTGTAGTAGTAACAATAACTGTAGTAGTAACAATAACTGTAGTAGTAACAATAACTGTAGTAGTAACAATAACTGTAGTAGTAACAATAACTGTAGTAGTAACAATAACTGTAGTAGTAACAATAACTGTAGTAGTATCAATAACTGTAGTAGTAACAATAACTGTAGTAGTAACAATAACTGTAGTAGTATCAATAACTGTAGTAGTAACAATAACTGTAGTAGTAACAATAACTGTAGTAGTAACAATAACTGTAGTAGTAACAATAACTGTAGTAGTAACAATAACTGTAGTAGTAACAATAACTGTAGTAGTAACAATAACTGTAGTAGTAACAATAACTGTAGTAGTAACAATAACTGTAGTAGTAGTAACAATAACTGTAGTAGTAACAATAACTGTAGTAGTAACAATAACTGTAGTAGTAACAATAACTGTAGTAGTATCAATAACTGTAGTAGTAACAATAACTGTAATAGTAACAATAACTGTAGTAGTAACAATAACTGTAGTAGTAACAATAACTGTAGTAGTAACAATAACTGTAGTAGTAACAATAACTGTAGTAGTAACAATAACTGTAGTAGTAACAATAACTGTAGTAGTAACAATAACTGTAGTAGTAACAATAACTGTAGTAGTAACAATAACTGTAGTAGTAGTAACAATAACTGTAGTAGTAACAATAACTGTAGTAGTAACAATAACTGTAGTAGTAACAATAACTGTAGTAGTAACAATAACTGTAGTAGTAACAATAACTGTAGTAGTAACAATAACTGTAGTAGTAACAATAACTGTAGTAGTATCAATAACTGTAGTAGTAACAATAACTGTAGTAGTAACAATAACTGTAGTAGTAACAATAACTGTAGTAGTAGTAACAATAACTGTAGTAGTAACAATAACTGTAGTAGTAACAATAACTGTAGTAGTAACAATAACTGTAGTAGTAACAGTAACTGTAATAGTATCAATAACTGTAGTAGTAACAATAACTGTAGTAGTAACAATAACTGTAGTTGTAACAGTACCAACAATAGAAATAGTTATCCTAACCTGAATGCCGAGGTAGTGTCCCTATAGGAGACACAGAGATTGTTTTGATACCCGTGTTATCAGTAAACACAGGTAATGCGTAATCCACTTGGTCATATTTAAGAATCTTCACAAGATCAGTAGGGCAGTATTTTATTTTAGGACCGACGTAATCTATGCAATGGTCCGAGGGTTTACATAGATGCAAATGCTAAACCTACACCACCGTGTACTTACCAACGCAGGTGGTATTGGCACTGGGCTCCCAATTGATAACCGAATTGGTAACAGTACATGTCCTGTTAAAGGGGTATATAAATGTGCGGTAACCATCGCGGGAACAGTTATATGTCACCACTGAGTTTTCGGTAAATAATTTAGCTGCGATGTCAGCTCCGGCAGGGGTGCCTGGATCATTGCAGGACTCACCTGTATTAAGATGACGATAGAAAATGGTTGAAAAAATATAATAATTTACAAATAGACTACTAATAGTCTACTAATAGTCTACTAATAGTCTACTAATAGACTACTAATAGACTACTAATAGACTACTAATAGTCTACTAATAGTCTAATAATAGTCTACTAATAGACTACTAATAGACTACTAATAGACTACTAATAGTCTACTAATAGTCTACTAATAGTCTACTAATAGTCTACTAATAGTCTACTAATAGTCTACTAATAGTCTACTAATAGTCTACTAATAGACTACTAATAGTCTACTAATAGTCTACTAATAGTCTACTAATAGTCTACTAATAGACTACTAATAGTCTACTAATAGTCTACTAATAGACTACTAATAGTCTACTAATAGTCTACTAATAGACTACTAATAGTCTACTAATAGTCTACTAATAGACTACTAATAGTCTACTAATAGACTACTAATAGTCTACTAATAGGCTACTAATAGTCTACTAATAGACTACTAATAGTCTACTAATAGACTACTGATAGACTACTAATAGACTACTAATAGTCTACTAATAGACTACTGATAGACTACTAATAGGCTACTAATAGTCTACTAATAGACTACTAATAGTCTACTAATAGACTACTAATAGACTACTAATAGTCTACTAATAGACTACTGATAGACTACTAATAGGCTACTAATAGTCTACTAATAGACTACTAATAGTCTACTAATAGACTACTAATAGACTACTAATAGTCTACTAATGTTAATGGACATATTGCATAAGAGTATATAAAGATAGGTAACAAATCTCACCAAAGCAGGACAGGCTGCCAAATTGCCAGAGTCCGTTAGGCATGCATGTCACTGTAAAGTTGTCGGTGCTATGGTTGCTGTACCCATCCAAGGCATATGTACTCATACAGGAGAATTGGAAATTGGCGTCGAGGAGTGTATTCGGAGGAAGCGTGTAGTTGGCAGCAGGTAATGCCTTGGGTGTTCCGCAATCGATCACTGCGGAGAAGGTGAGAGGGCTTGTCGCGGAGGGTATACAGGCATGTTATAGACGTTGTGAAGGAGTGGTGTAGAGAGTTATCGATAATATAGATACGTTACAGTGAGTGCATTGGGTTGGTATGTTTATGGATACGGTGGAGACATTAACCAGGGCACTCGGCGTCGGAGAGCTTCGTGAAGAACCGATAGTCTTTGTTATTGAGGTCGTAGTGGCAGGTGTGAACCCTGATGACAGGCTCCGTTAGGTTATTCTTACACGTGGAGTTTATGGTGTCAAGGTAGGATACGGCTGTACCCGTGATTGGCATAAAAGTGGGTACATAATTTAGCGATGTAACATTCGGTACGGTGCAATTAGCGTCTGCGGGAGTGAGAGTATGAGGGGAAGGTATGGGGAATGGAGAGGAATATTGAGAAGTATAGGGTAAAACACTACTAACTGTTACAAGTGGGTATTGGAGAAGTCCAGTTGCCATTGCCTCCACTCTCCTGGCAAGTCGAACTGTTTACTCCTGTCATAACGAAGCCGATCTTACAGTAGAAGTTCAGCGAATCTCCATAGTAAAAAGTTGTCTGATTGGCTAGCAAGCCTCCATTGATGGGAGCATTTAGACTGGGGCACGATACTCCTGCAATAATAATGAGATCTCAAGGTAAGATCCAAGTATAGATCTAGATTATGTAATTATTATATAGAAATTATTTTACAAAACTATTATATTGATCAGTATGCTGAGTTGATATTGTACGTCTACGAAGAGTAGCTACAACCAAAAAAACCAGATGATGTAACTATTATATAATCTTATATAATTATTTCAAATAAAAAATAAACAATGTAATTTGAATGCAAATTAAAAACTAATTCATTTTTATTATATAACAAAAAAATAAAATTACCTGGATGTTTTCTTGGGAACTGACACAATCTATCATTAACTTACGCCGACTGACACTAACTGATACTAAATGTCACAAAGTGTCACTAAATGATGCTAACTGACGATAACTGTGACTATCTGACGAGTGGCTAATACTAACTGACACACGTGTGATTCAAGTAGAGTACGTCGCCTAATTTCAATCCGGTCTCTCCGAATGGAATGTAAGAGTTTTGGGTGCCATTTGCGGTAAAGAGAACATATCCGGTTTTATTGCAAGAACACGAGTAGCTTCCAACGGAGTTTGTGCAGACCTGGTCGCAATTACCATTAGCCGTGGCGCATTCGTCGATATCTGATGCAGTGTGGACGTTAAGGGTGGTCGATGATAACGAATATAAATAAAATTCTCTGAATCTTAAAGTATATACTAATGTAAGGATAATGTTCAATTTTTAGATTTTGGCAATTCATATTGAGCCAGCACCAAGGTTTTCAAAAAAAAAATTTATCTTCAATATTTTTAATCTCGAAATTCGCGACACTGAGCATGACAGAAATAGTGTTATTGTTAGAAAATTTGAATTTTAAAATTTTATTATACATTTTATTATCAGCATTATTATCAATTAACATTTGAGACCACGATCGCACATAAATCATTACTTCCCGCCTACTGAATTATCTTACCGAAAATTACCAACATTTGTGGATGAGTATAAGCATTATTTATGCCACAATTTTCTTCAAAACGTGATTTTATTGTATACAATATATATTTAATAATTCATTTTTTCTATATTGTACATAATAAAAATTCTTTATATATTACTTACTATTATTAATTTTCTATAATAATCTTAATGATATGCATACCATACAATTTTTGTATCAATTAAACATTGTTAATTAATATAAAAAGATTATCAAATTTTCATTATTTTTACATAATAAAAATTGCTTGGAAAATTATTAATTTTATTAAAAATACGAGGAAACGGCAAAAATAGAGAGATATGTTTTCTATAACAAATATTGAATCAATAAAAAAATTAAATAAAATAATCTTCGATATTTTGAGTTAGTTAAAAAAAATTTAATAAAACTTAATTTTTTTAAGAAAATGTGTCTAAAATACATATTATTATATATTTTTAAACTTTTAATTATATTTTATTAACATAACAAATATATGAAATAAACTAAATAAATTTACACAGATTATGTTAATTTGTTAATAAATGTTAATTTAAAAAAAAAAAAAAAAATTTGCCAATAAATTCCAATTTATTAAAATAGGCATGAAAATGACCATCTTTAGCGGACGTGGCTTAGTTGGTAAGGTGAGTGCCAGTTTACGAGGTAAACGCAGGTATAAGACAAATATTCAAATAAGCGTCGAGAGCTCATCTTGTCCGTACCAACCGATGCAATTCGTAGAGTTTGACGTGTCCGGGATGTAGGCTACCCCGCAACTGCAAATAAAACTGCCTACGGTGTTGGTGCAGACGTCCGAACAGCTTCCGTTATTTATTGCGCATTCGTCTATGTCTAAGAGGAAGGTGGGAGCACATCAATTGGCGCGAGTCAAAAGGACGCGTTTCTAAATGGGATTCTAGATTCAAGGAAGATTCTCCGGTCGAATGTACCGCGGAGAAATTCGAATTCTAAAACATGGGCGTAGTTTAAATCAGTTTACATTTCGCGACGCTACCTTGGCAAGTGCCCAATTCGACGGATAAAACGTTAAAATCGTTACAGGTCGTATTGGAATGGCCGATCACCGCATAGCCGGTATAGCAGTTTAACGTTATGTTGTCCTGGAATAAGGCGACTGGTGAATGCGTCAAGTTGCCATTGATTATTAATGGGAGCGGGCATTTCTTCTCTGAAAGTTAAAAAAATGATTATTAAGGTTAATAATTAAGATAGATTATTAAGATTAATAATTAAGAATAATAATTAAGATTGATTACGAATATTGGTTAATAAGGTTGATTATTAATGTAGATTATTATGATTGAGTGACATTTTTATAATTTTTATAAAAAAATACAAACTCTCGCAGATTATTTCGCTACTATTTGCAGACCAGGTTCCATTTTGTTGGCAGATCATGCGTGGAGGTTTATTGAAAGAGGATACTTGGTATTGGTACCCAGAAATACATACCACCTAGGCAAACATTTGTAATTAGCTTGTAATATGTAATTATATCGCAGGTTTTAGATTCGCACACATTTAATTTATAATTCCAATTACAGTTTAATATATCAATAATTATGTTTTATGCAGCATATCAATTTTAAACAATATATAAAATACATTAAAGGTTGTGGTCATACAGAAAATCATGTGACATTTACTCAGGACTGCGGTCATTCAGAAAAATCTGAATAAAAGTTATAGTTTAATTCTGATAGGTGATTTTCATTCAGCTTAGTAAATATAGTAAACAATAAAGTATTTTTCAAAATATAATAAGCTTTATATTAGAAAATACGAACAAATTTCAAGTTTATAAATGTTACGATATGTGTTTTATGTTAATACTCTTTAAATATATAATATGATTAAAATATATAATCTAAGCTCAAATAAATCATGCTTTACATATTTTAATTTTTCAATAATTTATTCTTTAATTTACAATTGTTAACAATTTAACAAATGCAAACTCATCTCTAGTTTATTTGCAATTTTATCTATTTAGATTCTTATATATAGAGTCATATTTCTCTATATTTTAAAAAGTATATATATTATTTAAATAGTAAATTAATACATTTTGATTTTTCAACTATATAACTATAATATTATTTTCAACTATAATATTTTCAATAATATTGAAATTTATATAAACCATATAATTATAGTGTTTGAATTGATATCGATAACTCATTACATACATACATATAGAGAAAATACTACCATAATGAGAAGATACCCAAATATGTTATAAAATTCATCATTACTTTTTAAATCAATTATTTTGGTTTTCCAAATCCTAATTGTTATTTCATACATATTATATAATCAAAGTCTAAGGTAATATTCGTTTTAGATTTATATATTATGAAATTGATTTCTTTTAATGAGAGATGATTTAATATTAAATTATATAATATATATATATGATAATTCCTAATGTCATTTTGTATATCTATAATGTGTATTATACTGTATAAACTTTTCAGGGTATATAATGATATGTAATTGCAATAATTCAACTAGAAGTAATAACTTGATCAGTTATGTACCTACACATATTATAGTGTATAGTGGAAATGTCATTTGTAACAAGTAGTGACTCTACTAGTAGATATTGCATAATACATTATTAGATATATTACTCCAAATAACAGGCGGCAACATTCTTATTTATAGACTAGCAATAGTATTTCAATATCTTAGAATGACTTTGTTATGTTTGTTACAGTTATCACATATTATATAATATTTATTAAATATTATTGTAATTTTGCCCACATTTCGTTATTAAATATAGAATTTATATTTCATATTATATAACGTTTTTGTATCTAAAATCGTATTAATTAATTAATAATATATTAAATGTAATTATTATATATATTGCAATTATATATTGGTTAATTACTTTATATATAATATTTAAAAAATATATAAATACATACAAATGTGATATGTATGTTAAAATATAATTGTAATTACTTATTAAATTACTTAATAAAACTATATAATTTTATAAATGATATTCTATATAACATGATCAACATTCAAATAATGCATATCTATATATATAAATATTATTTGTTTATTTATATTTTATTATTATGGTTGGGAGTTACACCTAGATTATTAGCTTTTTATAAGCTTAGCTTATTATAGTGATACCGATTAGCGATTTTCCAAGATTGATTTATTTTTCGATATGGGTCAACTTAGTAACTGTCAATCAAGATTTACCTAACCTACCCTCACTTTATTTTACTAATCTGTTAACACTCAGCACTCACGCGCTATGGTAGAGATACAAATGAACACACAATTCTTCTAATCCAATTTAATGAATTATTCCGTATGATCGCATCCTAATACACATATGTGTATTGATTGGCGTGATTCTATTGAAAGAGAATACAATCTAAATGATCAATCGACCTCTGATAATGTACCTCGACTATGCTTGCGTAATCGGTGCCATTGCCTTCCAGGGTTGTCATAACAGCAAAAGATGGTGCCACGGCAACGGGACACACCTGGGCTGTAGTCGTCATGGAAAACGAGTTAAGAATGAATAGCATAGGACTAAACCAGGGTGTTACCGATATAAGTTATCGAAGGCTAGTTATGTATAGCGATTATATAGCGGCTTTATATAGCGATTAGCCAATAATAGTTTTAGTTCTAACTATAAAATTAACAAATTCACTGAAATTACTGCAGTAATTGCCAGTGGATTGGTGTGTGGTGGACAGTATTGATGTGCGGTGAGTGGTGGAGCATACGAACGTTTACAGATAGGTGCAGTCTCCCAGGAGCCTACATCCAGGCATTGAATGGTCAGAGAACTAGAATTGTATCCGCCGAAACACCGGTACTCGACGTAATCTCCAAATTGAACTCCAGTCGAATTATAAGCATAGCCATTAGCTACCAAGGGACCTTCTCCACAATATGTACCTGTAGTAGAGGGGGGAATGGTGTTAAGGGGGTGGAGTGGGGTTAAGAGGGACACTTTTACATAATATGTACCTGTAGTAGAGGGGGGAATGGTGTTAAGGGGGTGGAATGGGGTTAAGAGGGACACTTTTACATAATATGTACCTGTAGTAGAGGGGGGAATGGTGTTAAGGGGGTGGAGTGGGGTTAAGAGGGACACTTTTACATAATATGTACCTGTAGTAGAGGGGGGAATGGTGTTAAGGGGGTGGAGTGGGGTTAAGAGGGACCTTCTCCACAATATGTACCTGTAGTAGAGGGGGGAATGGTGTTAAGGGGGTGGAGTGGGGTTAAGAGGGACACTTTTACATAATATGTACCTGTAGTAGAGGGGGGAATGGTGTTAAGGGGGTGGAGTGGGGTTAAGAGGGACACTTTTACATAATATGTACCTGTAGTAGAGGGGGGAATGGTGTTAAGGGGGTGGAGTGGGGTTAAGAGGGACACTTTTACATAATATGTAGCTGTAGTAAAGAGGGAAGTTGAGGAGGAATATGATTAAAGGATGGAGAGGTGTGGTGGATAGTGTGGTTAAAAGGGAGAGGTGTGGTTAAAAGGGAGAGGTGTGGTTAAAAGGGAGAGGTGTGGTTAAAAGGGAGAGGTGTGGTTAAAAGGGAGAGGTGTGGTTAAAAGGGAGAGGTGTGGTTAAAAGGGAGAGGTGTGGTTAAAAGGGAGAGGTGTGGTTAAAAGGGAGAGGTGTGGTTAAAAGGGAGAGGTGTGGTTAAAAGGGAGAGGTGTGGTTAAAAGGGAGAGGTGTGTTTAAAAGGGAGAGGTGTGGTTAAAAGGGAGAGGTGTGGTTAAAAGGGAGAGGTGTGGTTAAAAGGGAGAGGTGTGGTTAAAAGGGAGAGGTGTGGTTAAAAGGGAGAGGTGTGGTTAAAAGGGAGAGGTGTGGTTAAAAGGGAGAGGTGTGGTTAAAAGGGAGAAGTGTGGTTAAAAGGGAGAGGTGTGGTTAAAAGGGAGAGGTGTGGTTAAAAGGGAGAGGTGTGGTTAAAAGGGAGAGGTGTGGTTAAAAGGGAGAGGTGTGGTTAAAAGGGAGAGGTATGGTTAAAAGGGAGAGGTGTGGTTAAAAGGGAGAGGTGTGGTTAAAAGGGAGAGGTGTGGTTAAAAGGGAGAGGTGTGGTTAAAAGGGAGAGGTGTGGTTAAAAGGGAGAGGTGTGGTTAAAAGGGAGAGGTGTGGTTAAAAGGGAGAGGTGTGGTTAAAAGGGAGAGGTGTGGTTAAAAGGGAGAGGTGTGGTTAAAAGGGAGAGGTGTGGTTAAAAGGGAGAGGTGTGGTTAAAAGGGAGAAGTGTGGTTAAAAGGGAGAGGTGTGGTTAAAAGGGAGAGGTGTGGTTAAAAGGGAGAGGTGTGGTTAAAAGGGAGAGGTGTGGGCCCCACACTATGGGGGTCATATTCGCATTCAGTTGCACAGTGGGTCCGTTACAAAGAGTCTAACGTTGGCACTGTGGGATATGCGTGACGTTCCAGCCATTCTGACCGCATGACATCACAACTTGCGATTGATTGTAGAACTGGGTTGAGGAAAATGAGTGACCAGTGTTGCAGAAGATCGTCAACACAGACTCAAAGGATTCATACAGCTCCGTCGTAGAGGTGAAGTTGGTTCCAGCAGAGAACGAGGGTAATGCACAGCCTATGTGAGATGAGGAGGAGATAAAGGAAGATGAGGAGGAATTAGAAGGACATATTGAGGAGATAGAGGAAGATGAGGAGGAGGTAGAGGGAGATATGGTGGAGATAGAGGGAGATGAGGAGGAATTAGAAGGAGATATTGAGGAGATAGAGGGAGATGAGGAGGAGGTAGAGGGAGATATTGAGGAGATAGAGGGAGATGAGGAGGAATTAGAAGGAGATATTGAGGAGATAGAGGGAGATGAGGAGGAGATAGAGGAAGATGAGGAGGAGATAGAGGAAGATGAGGAGGAGATAGAGGAAGATGAGGAGGAATTAGAAGGAGATATTGAGGAGATAGAGGGAGATGAGGAGGAGGTAGAGGGAGATGAGGAGGAGATAGAGGAAGATGAGGAGGAATTAGAAGGAGATATTGAGGAGATAGAGGGAGATGAGGAGGAGATAGAGGGAGATGAGGAGGAGATAGAGGAAGATGAGGAGGAATTAGAAGGAGATATTGAGGAGATAGAGGGATATGTGGAGGAGATGAGGAGGAGGTAGTGGGAGATGAGGAGGAGATAGAGAGAGATGAGGAGGAGGTAGAGGGAGATGAGGAGGAGATGAGGAGGAGATAGAGGGAGATGAGGAGGAGGTAGAGGGAGATGAGGAGGAGATGAGGAGGAGATAGAGAGAGATGAGGAGGAGGTAGAGGGAGATGAGGAGGAGATGAGGAGGATATAGAGGGAGATGAGGAGGAGGTAGAGGGAGATGAGGAGGAGGTAGAGGGAGATGAGGAGGAGATGAGGAGGAGATAGAGGGAGATGAGGAGGAGGTAGAGGGAGATGAGGAGGAGATAGAGAGAGATGAGGAGGAGATGAGGAGGATATAGAGGGAGATGAGGAGGAGATAGAGAGAGATGAGGAGGAGGTAGAGGGAGATGAGGAGGAGGTAGAGGGAGATGAGGAGGAGGTAGAGGGAGATGAGGAGGAGATGAGGAGGAGATAGAGGGAGATGAGGAGGAGATAGAGAGAGATGAGGAGGAGGTAGAGGGAGATGAGGAGGAGATGAGGAGGATATAGAGGGAGATGAGGAGGAGATAGAGAGAGATGAGGAGGAGGTAGAGGGAGATGAGGAGGAGGTAGAGGGAGATGAGGAGGAGATGAGGAGGAGATAGAGAGAGATGAGGAGGAGGTAGAGGGAGATGAGGAGGAGATGAGGAGGAGGTAGAGGGAGATGAGGAGGAGGTAGAGGGAGATGAGGAGGAGATGAGGAGGAGATAGAGAGAGATGAGGAGGAGGTAGAGGGAGATGAGGAGGAGGTAGAAGGAGATGAGGAGGAGATGAGGAGGAGGTAGAGAGAGATGAGGAGGTAGAGGGAGATGAGGAGGAGATGAGGAGGAGATAGAGAGAGATGAGGAGGAGGTAGAGGGAGATGAGGAGGAGGTAGAAGGAGATGAGGAGGAGATGAGGAGGAGGTAGTGGGAGATGAGGAGGAGGTAGAGAGAGATGAGGAGGTAGAGGGAGATGAGGAGGAGATGAGGAGGATATAGAGGGAGATGAGGAGGAGGTAGAGGGAGATGAGGAGGAGGTAGAGGGAGATGAGGAGGAGGTAGAGGGAGATGAGGAGGAGGTAGAGGGAGATGAGGAGGAGATGAGGAGGAGGTAGAGGGAGATGAGGAGGAGGTAGAGGGAGATGAGGAGGAGATGAGGAGGAGGTAGAGGGAGATGAGGAGGAGGTAGAGGGAGATGAGGAGGAGATGAGGAGGAGGTAGAGGGAGATGAGGAGGAGGTAGAGGGAGATGAGGAGGAGGTAGAGGGAGATGAGGAGGAGATGAGGAGGATATAGAGGGAGATGAGGAGGAGGTAGAGGGAGATGAGGAGGAGATGAGGAGGAGGTAGAGGGAGATGAGGAGGAGGTAGTGGGAGATGAGGAGGAGGTAGAGAGAGATGAGGAGGTAGAGGGAGATGAGGAGGAGATGAGGAGGATATAGAGGGATATGAGGAGGAGGTAGAGGGAGATGAGGAGGAGATGAGGAGGAGGTAGAGGGAGATGAGGAGGAGATGAGGAGGAGGTAGAAGGAGATGAGGAGGAGATGAGGAGGATATAGAGGGAGATGAGGAGGAGGTAGAGGGAGATGAGGAGGAGATGAGGAGGAGGTAGAGGGAGATGAGGAGGAGATGAGGAGGAGGTAGAGGGAGATGAGGAGGAGGTAGAGGGAGATGAGGAGGAGATGAGGAGGATATAGAGGGAGATGAGGAGGAGGTAGAGGGAGATGAGGAGGAGATGAGGAGGAGGTAGAGGGAGATGAGGAGGAGGTAGAGGGAGATGAGGAGGAGATGAGGAGGAGGTAGAGGGAGATGAGGAGGAGGTAGAGGGAGATGAGGAGGAGATGAGGAGGAGGTAGAGGGAGATGAGGAGGAGATGAGGAGGAGGTAGAGGGAGATGAGGAGGAGGTAGAGGGAGATGAGGAGGAGATGAGGAGGAGGTAGAGGGAGATGAGGAGGAGGTAGAGGGAGATGAGGAGGAGATGAGGAGGAGGTAGAGGGAGATGAGGAGGAGATGAGGAGGAGGTAGAGGGAGATGAGGAGGAGATGAGGAGGAGGTAGAGGGAGATGAGGAGGAGATGAGGAGGAGGTAGAGGGAGATGAGGAGGAGGTAGAGGGAGATGAGGAGGAGATGAGGAGGAGGTAGAGGGAGATGAGGAGGAGGTAGAGGGAGATGAGGAGGAGATGAGGAGGATATAGAGGAGATGAGGAGGAGGTAGAGGGAGATGAGGAGGAGATGAGGAGGAGGTAGAGGGAGATGAGGAGGAGGTAGAGGGAGATGAGGAGGAGATGAGGAGGAGGTAGAGGGAGATGAGGAGGAGGTAGAGGGAGATGAGGAGGAGATGAGGAGGAGGTAGAGGGAGATGAGGAGGAGATAGAGAGAGATGAGGAGGAGATGAGGAGGAGATAGAGAGAGATGAGGAGGAGGTAGAGGGAGATGAGGAGGAGATGAGGGGGAGGTAGAGGGAGATGAGGAGGAGGTAGAAGGAGATGAGGAGGAGATGAGGAGGATATAGAGGGAGATGAGGAGGAGGTAGAGGGAGATGAGGAGGAGATGAGGAGGAGGTAGAGGGAGATGAGGAAGAGGTAGAGGGAGATGAGGAGGAGATGAGGAGGAGGTAGAGGGAGATGAGGAGGAGGTAGAGGGAGATGAGGAGGAGATGAGGAGGAGGTAGAGGGAGATGAGGAGGAGATGAGGAGGAGGTAGAGGGAGATGAGGAGGAGGTAGAGGGAGATGAGGAGGAGATGAGGAGGAGATAGAGAGAGATGAGGAGGAGGTAGAAGGAGATGAGGAGGAGATGAGGAGGAGGTAGAGGGAGATGAGGAGGAGGTAGAGGGAGATGAGGAGGAGATGAGGAGGATATAGAGGGAGATGAGGAGGAGGTAGAGGGAGATGAGGAGGAGATGAGGAGGAGGTAGAGGGAGATGAGGAGGAGGTAGACGGAGATGAGGAGGAGATAGAGGGAGATGAGGAGGAGATGAGGAGGATATAGAGGGAGATGAGGAGGAGGTAGAGGGAGATGAGGAGGAGGTAGGAGGAGATGAGGAGGAGGTAGAGGGAGATGAGGAGGAGATGAGGAGGATATGAGGAGGAGGTAGAGGGAGATGAGGAGGAGGTAGAGGAGATGAGGAGGAGATGAGGAGGATATAGAGGGAGATGAGGAGGAGGTAGAGGGAGATGAGGAGGAGGTAGAGGGAGATGAGGAGGAGGTAGAGGGAGATGAGGAGGAATGAGGAGGAGGTAGAGGGAGATGAGGAGGAGGTAGAGGGAGATGAGGAGGAGATGAGGAGGAGGTAGAGGGAGATGAGGAGGAGGTAGAGGGAGATGAGGAGGAGATGAGGAGGAGATAGAGGGAGATGAGGAGGAGGTAGAGGGAGATGAGGAGGAGATGAGGAGGAGGTAGAGGGAGATGAGGAGGAGGTAGAGGGAGATGAGGAGGAGATGAGGAGGAGATAGAGAGAGATGAGGAGGAGGTAGAGGGAGATGAGGAGGAGATGAGGAGGAGATAGAGGGAGATGAGGAGGAGGTAGAGGGAGATGAGGAGGAGGTAGAGGGAGATGAGGAGGAGATGAGGAGGAGATAGAGAGAGATGAGGAGGAGGTATAGAGGAGATGAGGAGGAGATGAGGAGGAGATAGAGAGGGAGATGAGGAGGAGGTAGAGGGAGATGAGGAGGAGGTAGAGGGGAGATGAGGAGGAGATGAGGAGGAGATAGAGAGAGATGAGGAGGAGGTAGAGGGAGATGAGGGGAGATGAGGAGGAGATAGAGGGAGATGAGGAGGAGGTAGAGGGAGATGAGGAGGAGATAGAGAGAGATGAGGAGGAGATAGAGAGAGATGAGGAGGAGGTAGAGGGAGATGAAGAGGAGGTAGAGAGAGATGAGGAGGAGGTAGAGGGAGATGAGGAGGAGGTAGAGGGAGATGAGGAGGAGGTAGAGGGAGATGAGGAGGAGGTAGAGGGAGATGAGGAGGAGATGAGGAGGAGATAGAGGGAGATGAGGAGGAGGTAGAGGGAGATGAGGAGGAGGTAGAGGGAGAAGAAGAGGAGGTAGAGGGAGATGAGGAGGAGATGAGGAGGAGGTAGAGGGAGATGAGGAGGAGATGAGGAGGAGGTAGAGGGAGATGAGGAGGAGATGAGGAGGAGGTAGAGGGAGATGAGGAGGAGGTAGAGGGAGATGAGGAGGAGATGAGGAGGAGGTAGAGGGAGATGAGGAGGAGGTAGAGGGAGATGAGGAGGAGATGAGGAGGATATAGAGGGAGATGAGGAGGAGGTAGAGGGAGATGAGGAGGAGATGAGGAGGAGGTAGAGGGAGATGAGGAGGAGGTAGAGGGAGATGAGGAGGAGATGAGGAGGAGGTTAGAGGGAGATGAGGAGGAGGTAGAGGGAGATGAGGAGGAGATGAGGAGGAGGTAGAGGGAGATGAGGAGGAGATAGAGAGAGATGAGGAGGAGATGAGGAGGAGATAGAGAGAGATGAGGAGGAGGTAGAGGGAGATGAGGAGGAGATGAGGGGGAGGTAGAGGGAGATGAGGAGGAGGTAGAAGGAGATGAGGAGGAGATGAGGAGGATATAGAGGGAGATGAGGAGGAGGTAGAGGGAGATGAGGAGGAGATGAGGAGGAGGTAGAGGGAGATGAGGAAGAGGTAGAGGGAGATGAGGAGGAGATGAGGAGGAGGTAGAGGGAGATGAGGAGGAGGTAGAGGGAGCTGAGGAGGAGATGAGGAGGAGGTAGAGGGGAGATGAGGAGGAGATGAGGAGGAGGGTAGAGGGAGATGAGGAGGAGGTAGAGGGAGATGAGGAGGAGATGAGGAGGAGATAGAGAGAGATGAGGAGGAGGTAGAAGGAGATGAGGAGGAGATGAGGAGGAGGTAGAGGGAGATGAGGAGGAGTAGAGGGAGATGAGGAGGAGATGAGGAGGATATAGAGGGAGATGAGGAGGAGGTAGAGGGAGATGAGGAGGAGATGAGGAGGAGGTAGAGGGAGATGAGGAGGAGGTAGACGGAGATGAGGAGGAGTAGAGGGAGATGAGGAGGAGATGAGGAGGATATAGAGGGAGATGAGGAGGAGGTAGAGGGAGATGAGGAGGAGGTAGAGGGAGATGAGGAGGAGGTAGAGGGAGATGAGGAGGAGATGAGGAGGATATGAGGAGGAGGTAGAGGGAGATGAGGAGGAGGTAGAGGGAGATGAGGAGGAGATGAGGAGGAATAGAGGGAGATGAGGAGGAGGTAGAGAAGGAGGAGGGGTAGAGGGAGATGAGGAGGAGGTAGAGGAGATGAGGAGGAGATGAGGAGGAGGTAGAGGGAGATGAGGAGGAGGTAGAGGGAGATGAGGAGGAGATGAGGAGGAGTAGAGGGAGATGAGGAGGAGGTAGAGGGAGATGAGGAGGAGATGAGGAGGAGATAGAGGGAGATGAGGAGGAGGTAGAGGGAGATGAGGAGGAGATGAGGAGGAGGTAGAGGGAGATGAGGAGGAGGTAGAGGGGATGAGGAGGAGATGAGGAGGAGATAGAGAGAGATGAGGAGGAGGTAGAGGGAGATGAGGAGGAGATGAGGAGGAGATAGAGGGAGATGAGGAGGAGGTAGAGGGAGATGAGGAGGAGGTAGAGGGAGATGAGGAGGAGATGAGGAGGAGATAGAGAGAGATGAGGAGGAGGTAGAGGGAGATGAGGAGGAGATGAGGAGGAGATAGAGGGAGATGAGGAGGAGGTAGAGGGAGATGAGGAGGAGGTAGAGGGAGATGAGGAGGAGATGAGGAGGAGATAGAGAGAGATGAGGAGGAGGTAGAGGGAGATGAGGAGGAGATGAGGAGGAGATAGAGGGAGATGAGGAGGAGGTAGAGGGAGATGAGGAGGAGATAGAGAGAGATGAGGAGGAGATAGAGAGAGATGAGGAGGATGGTAGAGGGAGATGAAGAGGAGGTAGAGAGAGATGAGGAGGAGGTAGAGAGGAGAGAGGGGTAGAGGAGATGAGGAGGAGGTAGAGGGAGATGAGGAGGAGGTAGAGGGAGATGAGGAGGAGATGAGGAGGAGATAGAGGGAGATGAGGAGGAGGTAGAGGGAGATGAGGAGGAGGTAGAGGGAGAAGAAGAGGAGGTAGAGGGAGATGAGGAGGAGGTAGAGAGATGAGGAGGAGGTAGAGGGAGATGAGGAGGAGGTAGAGGGAGAAGAAGAGGAGGTAGAGGGAGATGAGGAGGAGATAGAGAGAGATGAGGAGGAGGTAGAGGGAGAAGAAGAGGAGATATTAATCTAAAGAATATTAATATCCAATTTAAATTTCCTTGATAAAACCACTAGAGTAAAAAGTAAGGAAATTAGATGTGGTGTGTGGTGTGAGGTTTAAAGTGTATAGTGTGTGTTGTGGTGTGTGGTTAAAGGTGTACGGCGTGAGGTATGTGCCACACATTATGTGGTACGCGGTGTGCGGTATATGGTTTAAGGTGTGTGGTGCGTGGGGTGTAGAGTCTAACCGCTGGAGTAAGCCGCTTTAAATCCCTTGGCGTTAAACGAAGCACCAGTAAACATGATGATTGAGATAGTCCCGTTGGCGTCGTAAAATACGGTATTAGAGGTAGGAGCGTTACTGTGTCGCAGGGTGGTGTTGGTCTGGTTGTTTTGCACCTGAGTATCCGGAGACACGAGGTTAGCGAAAAGGGGTGAAATAATAAATTGCTAACTAATAAATAGATATTGCTAACTAACTAGATAAGCTGATACGCCTTTATTTGTTAGCTTATGATAAAGTGGTCAACGCGGACTGACCACCGCTACCAACCATTACGTAATCGATAGTGTCCAGGGAGTTGTTGATGAGCCCGAATTCTGGGAACCACAGGAACAGCGGTCGAAGGTCGGAGGTCAAACTGAACTCGCACAACTGATTATCGGGGTAGTTGACCAAAGGATAACCGGGTGATGTTATATAACCATAGCTAACGGTCAGGTTGGCATAGCAACCTGTGTTATAAAGAATTTATTCACGTTATCTTTAATTATCTGTGTAGATAGTAGTTAATAATACTAAACAGACCTAGTTTATAGCAAGTAGTTAATAATAATACGAAGAACTACTTTTTAGGAAGTAATTAATAATGTTTAGTAGAACTACTTTTTAGAAAATGTTAATAATGACATGTAGATAACTCATTGAAAACGGAAAGCATGGACAAAAGTACAAAGTAGGATGAGAAACCAACCTTCCCTGACGGTGAACTGCAGGCCTTTACCATTATGTACTCTAACTCCAGTCTTGAAAACAACTCGCATTTGTCCGAGGGTGCTAATGACGGCGGTTCTTGATGTGGTCGAAGTCAGGGTAGCCAATAGGGTGCCGTCGTTTGCTAAACCATCGTAGATTTCGAGTACTCCCGAATCTCCGATGTCGATATCAACCAACTACAAAGATGCCGGAGACTTTGAAAGATATACACCGATGATGAAATAACACCGATGATGTAATAATACTGATGATGTAATACTACTAATGATCCTCCGTATAACACCAGCATCACGTATTCGCGTATACTGTGAATTTCCTATCATTCATTTATATAGGTGTAAAACTTGCAGCTAAATTTGAAGTGAGGTGAGGTGAGAAGAGATAAGGTGAGGTAAGATAAGGTGATGTGAGGTGAGGTGAGATAAGGTGAGGTGAGATGTGATAAGGTGAGGTGAGATGAGGTGAGATAAGGTGAGGTGAGGTGAGATGAGATGAGATGAAATGAGTTTAGGGTTAGGTGAGGTGAGATGAGATAAGGTGAGGTGAGATAAGGTAAGGTAAGATGAGATAAGGTGAGGTGAGGTGAGATGAGGTGAGATGATATAAGGTGAGGTGAGATAAGGTGAGGTGAGGTAGGATTAGGTGAGATGAGGTAAGGTGAGGTGAGATGAGGTGAGATAAGGTGAGGTGAGGTGAGATGAGGTGAGATGAGGTGAGATGAGGTGAGATGAGACTAATAACACACTATTATTAGGCTACCTGTAATGTGATGACTTTCCTAAATCCTTTGGTGCTGATAAGCCAATGCATGTTGAGACCAGGTAGGGTGCGAATTCCATAAGATGGCGACTCTAACACAGTGAGTGCAGTTGTTACTTCAATCTCTTCACCATTGTGCGATTTCCCTACATGAGTGTTGAGGGGTATTAGTTATAATGCTACTAGATTTATATAATAACTAGATTTAGATAGATAGCATTAGATTTAGATAATAACTAGATTTAGATAGATAACCACTAGATTAGATATATAACTAGAAATAAAGATTACATTATGAAACATTTACATTTTAGCTTCATAAGGTTTGTTCAATTTCTAAATTACGGAAAGCCGAACTAACTCTCTGACCAAGTGGCTTTAAAGCCAGCTTCCAATATTGTAGTATCCGAATCAAAGGTCACGACCATCATGTTGTTACTGCTGTAGAAAATAAGTGGCACAAGCTGTTTACCGGTCAGCACGGCCAACAGATAGGCATCGGAGTTCAAAACCCGACTGCCGGACCACACCGTAACCACATCCGAATTCACCTCGGTCAAGAAGTTTGTGATCTGCGCGAGCAGCGAGTACTATATCAGCTCTATCACGTTATACGAGTACGTTATCTACAATACCGAGGCGAAATGTAATGAATAATCTACAACGATTTGTTTTAAGCTTTTTGTCGGATATATTTTATATATCTTTTATTTTATATTAATGCATCATATTTTTCATAATAAATAGATTTGATATGTAAAAAAGTATACGATAATCCATATCGGCCATCTTAGTTTTGTTATATAATAAAAATAAAAATATATTTTATTTGCATTTAAGATATTTGTATACAAATTTATAATAGCTATATCATCTGGCTTCAAGAGTGTTAACACCTAGTATGACTTCCCAGCAAACAAAATCATGTAATTATTATATGAAATCTTATAAATATTAATAAATTTACATCTTTTGAAAAGATCTTCAACAGGAAATAAACATATCATACTTATTTATAAAAACAATATTACATATTATAAAAAATAAAATAACTATAGGTTATTTACTGGGGATTATCATTTATCATTTCTTATAGTATAGCTTTATCTGTCTATTATAACTGGACATCTATCCTCATAAATGGCACACACACACGGTACACACACACACGGTACACACACATGCTACACGAATGTAACAGTTACCTCCAATTGAATGCGGCTCCCGACGCTACCGACTAAGGTCCAACGACATTGTGCACTACTCGAAGAGACGCTACTGAAATTTCCAGGAGAGGTCAGTAAAAATCTGCAATTTGCAGCTGAAATGTAGATTGACGCGATTAATTCTCAATCCATAAAAAAGTATCGCTAACTAATTATTATAATTCTTATTTAAAATATATTTCGATGTTTTCTTTTAGTAGCTTTTCTATAATTTTCGCATATGCGATTATAATAAATAATCGCTTTGTTAATAATAAAACAGGCTACATAATATGGCATGGTAAATAAATATTGCATTTATATAATACATATAGTATGAATAGAAGTGAAGATTGCTATCAACCTTTTAATGAGCATTTTTAAAAGATGAGTCATATTTAAATATATAACTTATTTAATTATATCGAATAAAGTACTTAATTTACATACAATATTTTACAATTAATAAATGAAAAATATATAATCAAATAAAATATAATTTATGTAAATTAAATAATATTATATATGCGTAAACATATAACCAATTTAAATTAGGAATATTAATTAAGTTTGAATGAATGCAGACCAATTCATTTGTTTACTAACAACAGTCGGATTCATCGGAATTATCACCGCAATCATCAATATTGTCACACTTCTTGTTCACTATACATTTGCCGTTGAAACACCGGTATGAGCCTAGAGAGAGGCGGCAATATAAAACACGCTTAACTCTGGGATAATAAATATATTTACATGGTTTTAGCTTAAATTTCAATTCATTTTAAAACGATGGCATTAAATTAAATATTATCCGTAGAAAAAAAATACTAGTCCAATAAAATATTAAATATTTAATATTATTACAAATATGTGGCCTCAAACAAACAAACCAGTTAAGCACGCGCTCTGACTACAGACAACGGAAGTCTTTATATCTACACAATCGTTGGTTTTCCACGTGTATCTGTAACGTTGGTCAATGCTATCCTGCATCGAATAGCATGGTGATGTCATATTCGACGGTTCACCCGTCGCCCAATACCCGTCAACTTCCGCTCGCTTGGCTTTTGATTGAATACGGACATAATGTTAGTATGATTTTTCTTAGGATAATGCATAATAGAATAATCTGTATTATTTGAACTGAACATTATCACATGTAGGTTGTTTATAAAAAACGATGTGCCATAGATGTGCATTAGGATTATCCTAATCTAAATCTATATTTGAACACATATTTAATTGGATGATTTCATCTTAAAGGGATTCGTATAATTAATAAATAATTTAATTTGTTCATTATTTATATAAATTAAAAATAAAATGACGTGGTTTATAATTAAATGTAATACTTATCTTACCAATCCAGGCAGAAGAAACATTTAAATTTGAAAGTAATCCTCCTACAAACTTATTCTTTTCGTATCCATAAATATCAGCGACTTCGGATCCGTATCTTAGGGTTAATATAGAAATGATAATATATTGCAAAAATGAACATACCCAGGAAATAATCCAGGCCTGTTTTGTAATATAATAAAATTGAAATATATTTTATTTGAATTACAAATATAATATATTATTTTTTATTTCAAATAATTATATAAAATTCTACAACAGTTATATCACCTACTTTCTTGGTTATATTGTCAAATATATATTATATAAAAAATGAATACATTTATGATCCTTAATAATAATAATAATAATAATCCTTAATGCATTTAAATTTATTATAATTAGTAAAAATAAGATTTAAGATAGATTTTTCTCACTACGAAGATATTATAATTATTCAAACCTTCTACATAGAGAAGCAGACTCAGCATAATTATATTTTCTATTGAAGACTTTATAACAAGTTCCTCCGTATATTTTCCAACCTATTCATTGGAGTCACAATTGTATATGGATGTTATAAATACAATTTATATATGTGTATAGATATATTGATTAATATATAAAATATATATAATACATTATTTGGAATTGATATATTTTATCACTATAATTCATAGGTATTAGGAAATATTAAGTAGTTTGTAATGAGGAATGTGTTGCAACATCATAATAGCACAATCAAAATATTTAACTAAATATACTGTGTGTTGCTATTCAATTGGTTTGTAGAATTGAACTCAGTTATATATAAATTATATTTATTATCAATATCTTCTATTATAAAATCTATACAGAAAGTATGTTATGCATTATATGTTTGTAGTAGTTTTTCATCGACTACTTTAATCTCTATACTTTAATATACTACTATATTATTCCAATCTATTTACACTCATGAATCGAGTGAAGGATAGAATACAAAATTCTACTCTACTCTCCACTGACTAGTTTTAGAATCTTGTACAATATTGAGTAGTTTGTGAGTAGTCTACACTACTAAGCAGAGTTTAGGAGTATGTATTTTACTGAGTAATGTTTTAGAGAAGTGTAAAAATGTTAAAATTTATATTATATTAAGTATATAATATATATAATATAATGTAATACCTATAGAATAAATTAATATAAATATTACATTAACTAACATTTATAAAGATATATTATAATATGTTATATATTGAGAAATGTATAACTCTTAGGTAAATCAGGAAAAATTCAAACCAGAAATGAAATAAGTTATTGGATTTAAATTGAATCTCACAATAGAGTCTATAAGTCAAAATATTGTGAATGTTTTTATAATTAGACTGTAAAGAGTGTACTAAGGCCTATTCAACGATGTACCTTTTGTTAGAAATAGATAAGTTTAAGACGACAAAAAATTAAAATATAAAAATTATCTTATTATCTTTGGCTGGCACAGCGCATTAGTAACGGAAATGTATTTAAAATGGAGGCATTTTATATTAAAGCCGATAGTAGAAATCTACCAACATTAGAACTAGAGGATATATTTGAATATGCCATTAGCAATGCAGATATACTAAAAACAGAATTCAGGCATTGGAAGATAGCGAGGTTACTATATATAGAAATAAAGTAGTATAAAATTAAAAAAAATATAATTTAAATTCATCTTTTTTATTTTATTAAATAATATATCCCGAATATATATAAAAACATAATAACAACATATTATATTATATATATTATGTATGTTGAACATTACATTCGATTTACTATACTTGATATACTAAATTATTTATATAATATTAGTTTATAATAATATATAAACATATCTATAAGTAAATATTGTTTTAAAATTAAGTAAGTAATATCATATGCCATTCTTACATAACTAAAATAATATAATTAATACAATATTAATTTAATATTTTATAAATAATAAATAAATTATAATATGATTTTAATATTTGTGATCATATAGATCTGTAAAATTATATTTTGTACGCTAAATATTAGATAATAATTAACATATGATTCATATGATTTGTATATTTTATTAAATTTAAAGATCCTCAAATGCATTATACGGAGAAGATGCGATAGGAAAAGTTCGTGTTCATTTTGAACAAAATAAGTGTACGGTTCGCGCTTCTATTGTTCCGGAACATCGGGTCAATGATAAATTATATGAAGTTAGTTATAATATAGTTATAATAATCAGTATACAATATTTAAAAATGTATATAGTTATCTAATAAAATTGAAAATATCATAGAAAGTCATATCTTATTGTTCTCCATTATTTATCTCTTAGCTAGTCCTCGTACTTGCAAACCCTCCGGAGCAACGCATACAAAAGGCTGAATGTGTAAGTTGCGTTGCCAGTGCAGGAACATGCAAACATATAATTGCATTTCTGTTCTGGATGAACCGGCGTAATAATGAAAAATCTGTAACGGAGGTAACATGTTACTGGAAAAAGGTTTGTATTTTTTATCGTAATCGTATTCATACACGAGTCAAATTATCTCATAAATTATTAAAATAGGCTCCTCGGTTAAAAAGAATAGGACAAGAAAAATTGAAACCACTGTCTTTACTCTATGGTAAAACTGAAAGCGATGGAAAATTGCCGCCAGGAAAAATTACCAACATAAAAAATTTATTGTTCGATTCTATCAAACTAGATACTGTGCCATGTAAGTTTGTTACTTTTGAATACATTCTTTATTGTTTTTTTTGTAACTATTTTTAATATATAGGTTCATTAGCAAGCTATTTGATAAAAGATGAGTACACAAATATGAAAATATACAAACTAATGGCAGAATATATCAAGGTATGCATATATGAGTTTATAAATTGATATTTATGTAAATATATTGTCAATAAATAGGACGACGAATCTTCGATGAGTTTTTCATCATTTAGTGAAGATAAAATGACACCAGAACTTTGCTTAACTATTGAGTTACATACACGTAACCAATGTAAAGATACTCTTTGGCACCAGGTACGATACGGTCGTATTACCGGTTCTACATTTCATGCTGCAGCTAACTGTCAAACTGATGGTAGCCTGGTACAGATGATATTAGGTTAGTTGTTTAATAAATAAAGAAATTACTACTATCATTATAAATCAAATATAATTAATATTATTTATAGGTGCCAGATATCCTCTGAAGACCAGCCCAGTTTTGCGTGGTAAAAAACTTGAACCGATAATATTTATGAAGACTGCAGAGTATCTTAGTAAAACTTACGGTTTGCAAGAATCCACTACTTGTGGAATCTATCTTAGGAAAGATTGTCCACTTTATGGTGCGTCACCGGATGGAATATGTGGCGATTTCATAATAGAAATAAAATGCCCATATAAAAGAAGAACAGTAAGCACATACGTCAAAGATGGGTGCATTCAAAAGAAAATTATATTTCAAATGCAGCTGGAAATGCACTGTGCGGAAAAATCAAGAGGAATTTTGGCCATTGCTGATCCCGAGTTTGAAAAGAATTTCAAAATTACTTTTCATACTGTTCAATATAATGAACAGTTAGTTAAAATGGCAATGTTGAAATGTACCATATTTTGGTATAAATATGTATATAATAAATTAAAATAAGCAAAATGTATTTATATTTTTATTAAATTAGTTTGAATATTTGATAATGATGCAGCAATTATTAGAAAATCATCAATATTAGTAAAGGCTGAACTAGGAATAACTGAATGTGGTTTTAAAATAGAAAAATTTCTTAATCTACCAATTGATCTTTCTACATGTATCCTTAAACTAGCTATTCGTTTTGTTTTTATTACATTTTCATTGCTCATTATCTCGCCAGGTAATTTACTTGGTGGCCGTAACAGTTTTACATTAACTTTTTGTAAAATCTCTGCTAAAGATTTGAAACCTCTATCTGCCATTACTGAGGTATAGGGAATAAAAGTAGACAATATTCCAGATTCCAATACAATTTTCATATCACTGTAACGACCAGGATATGCCTTTGAAATATACTGAATATGGCCATTAGGTGTTACTGAGATTAAAATCTTACATGTATTACATGATTTATAATTCGAAAATGTTAATGCCTGTAAAGATGATTGGGAAGGTTTTGCTATTTCAATTTCAAAGCAATCTATTATGGCAGTTACATCTTTAAAATTAGTAATAAATGCAAGCGGCAAATTATCAAAAATTTCTAATTTAGTAGGTTTATATAATAGTGGTGCAAGTTGTTCTGAAATGTAAACTGTGTAAAAATTAATATAATTGGATATACTGGGTTGAGTGATAGCCCATTGAACAGCAATATATTTTTGAGTTATTCCTAGTCGTATATACATTAAAATTATATAAACTATATCCAGCGGTTTAACAATTCCCCTCTCCGTAACAAATGGTAGATTAATTTGAATTTTGTTTATCATTTCAAGTTTTGAATGTGGAATACCTAAATACATCATTGGATTCTTAATTATAAGTTTTCTTAAAACTCTACGTATTTCTTCGCTATCAGAAGAGTCTATAGTTATGTCTGAATCTATCTCTAAGTGTGATTCATGTTCTGTATCTGTATTAGCTTCATCAGATGATTCTGATTCCGATTCTGTTTCTGATTCAGTTTCATAATCTTGATCTTTATCATCTTCATATAATAACATTTATAAAATTAAATAATTATTAACATTAATTTTGTATAATTATTATTGATACAAAATTAAATTAAAATGACATAAATACCTGAAATACTGGCATCAATATTTATAATTACTGATTCTGTTTCAATAGTTTTCACACACTAGTAAAATAAAAATAGATATATTAAAAAAATAGGTTGTTATTATTTATAATATCAATTATTAATATTACATTAACTTATTGAATATGTTTATAGTAAATAAACTGTATTAACCTCTTCAATGCAGTCAAAGTCACTAAATATATTATTCTGAGTCATATCTTCAGTATTAAAAATTGATCTTGGAGTCATGGTAGATAAAACCTGTTATAAATTTTGTAAATATGTTATTATTTATAATACAACTTATTAATATTAAATATTAATATTAACTACAATAATATTACTGAAACTTATTAATTTAATTTTATATTAAATGTATTACATGGGAAGGTGAAAGTTCATTATGTTATTTTACGCTTGTAAATTGAACATGTTTTCTGCACATGTTTTATGTCAGCGTTAAAATTAAACTCTTGTTTTCCGTGGGATATGAATTCCGACCGGTAAATAGTTTTTTTTAGAGTGTTCAGTGTTTTAACCTCTTCAATGCAGTCAATGTTTATTATGTCACTAAATATATTATTCTGAGTCATATCCTCACCGTTACAAATAGATTCTGATATCATCCTTGATGAAACTGAATCCTGTTATATATTTTATAGATATGATATTAATTATTTTATACATATCTAAAACTTAGAAAAATTATTTTCCTATCTATTGAAAATCAAATTTATTTACCTCGTCACTACAGTCTAAGTTTACACCATCAATAAATCTATTATTCTTTTTATCATTACAATTCTTGGTAGGCTTCTTGAAAGATGAAACTAGATCCTGTTATATATTTGATAAATTACATAATTTATTAAACATTTTAGTTCTCTAGTGATAATAAACTGTATTTACTTCTTCAGAAGAGTCAATGTTTACGACATCAATAAATATATCATCATCATTCGAAATTAGTTCATTATTCTTGCAAGATGAACTTGAATCCTGAATATGTTTATTAATATAAATTTAGTTTAATGTACCATATTTGTTCATGATATTTATATGTGTACACTTATATGTGTACATATAATAAAAAAGTTCATAATATGATATATTTTAATATACCTCCTCAATAACACATCTATTGCAATCAGAACGGCCTTGGCAAACAAACTTCCATGGAAGAACATTATTTTTCAAATATTTCTTTCTTATTTCTTGGTCAGTGCCAAGATTATCCATATATTTATTATAATTTTTCATGTCCTCGGCAGGCTTGAGTTTCATTTAATAGTATTAAAATAATGTATATTTAATAACACAGATATAAAATCTCCTAATATTAATCTCTTGTCAATTTATTATAATATTATCTTATATGAAAATTAGTATAATATAGTATAATATAGTATAATATTAACTACACTTTAATCACTCATGTGACAATTTTGTATTGTTATTATTATATTGTAATTTCTTTGTACATGAAATAGGTTATATGTTATTTATATATATACACACATATATATATACACACACATATATATATATATATATATCATATTCTAATTAACGGTAATAGTATAGTAATCACGATAAAAAATATTTAAATATTGAAATTCAAAATTTTAATAAATATTATATTGTAATGCTTACTATTATTGTAATCTTGTGAAGTTTATAATACACAATATATATTATTCAATAGTAATAGTACAAATAATACTAACACAAAAATGATCTTCACAGCAATACAATCTTGCTTTTGAAATCTGTTTCAATTTATTTTCTTCTCTGTGCACTCTTTTATACCATTTAAAACGTATATTCTTATCCAATGGAACATTAAAAAAAAATATATTAGGGTTATTAATTGTCGTATTTTTGCACTTAGGTACAAAACAATACTTATAAGAACATTTAGTGCTCATGATGTATAGAAAAATGAAGTTAATGAATAAAAAATATAATATACATGTAAAATTCGTATTGTTTATTTATAATAACGCGTAACTTTTAAACGAGATCACGTGATCAAAACTGACCAATCACAATAGAGTAGCCTTTTTTAAAAGCTATTTTTATATAACTTAGCAATTTTTTAAAAATACATCACTAGTACCATATTGTATAGTGTATTTATTGTATCAATTAATATTTTTGACTTATAGACTCTATTTGGAGTAAATTTAATTTGAATATAGTCAGATTAATTTTAGAATCCATAATCTTTGCAATTACAATCATAGATTTCCATAATAAATATTCAGGGTTATAATATTGTAAATAATATCATGGCTTCCTTGACATCAGTTAGAGAAATACATACTAAATAGCCATGGTTATATTTTAATCATTCAAAGATTAATATATATCTTTGATATTATGTATTCGTAGTTGATATTATATACTGTTTTTTTAACATAGGCATTGCGAATAAGATTCAGTAAATTCACGATGATTTACAACACTATTCAATTTGTCCACTGTTATGTTATAACTCTTTAGCACATTTTAGTGATTGTATATGTTATCAACGGTGTACATAATTACTCTAATATCATGCATAGTTTAATATGAACATATAAATTAAGTATGTAATTAGTATACGTATTACCTACCTAATCTCAAGCTAAACAAATCTTAAGTAATAGCAAAACATATACATTTTTAAGAATACAAAAGATCCTGTCTGGATTATTATATAATATCCCAGACTGTTTTTACAGTATATAGTGTATACCTCATACATTTTTAATATAATAGAATATAATTACAATATGATGTAGCTGAATTACTGCAGAAAATGGCTACATTTATTATGGTATAAAGGTACATATTTTTTTAATTTAGGATAATTATATTATATATATGTAAGCGCAAGTTATTGCAGATGGCAATATATAAAGTGTAGATATACGTTTTAAAGATTGTAATTATTTTAATTGGACGGCATTGCTGACAACAATTCATAACAAACTTATTTAGGAGGTTGAAATAAAATAAATAATAAAAATATTAATAAAAAATATATATAAAATTATCAATTTTTTTGCAGTACCATAGTATTGCAGCCTAGCAGTTCAGATATTCAACATACCCAAACATCAACTTTATTTAAATTTATTTTTAAAAAACCCACTCAGAAATATACCCATACACAGATAGAAACCCATGCATCATATAATATATAGTATATATAACACATTAACCGTTATATATTTAGTAAATTATTGTAGTTGGATAGCCATGCTATGATCTTTAGTGTTAAATAGCAGCGCAATTAAGTTAAACCTAAATCTAAATCTATAACCAAATTCAAACCTAAACCCGAAACAAAACATAAATCCAAAATAATCTAAATACAATTACATTATAATTATAGAAACCTTGCAGTAGATTTATTTTAATTTTGTTTAATTACAAATCCAAACCCAAAACTAATCGAAAACCGAATCTAAACTCAAAACATAAACCCAAGCTGTATAAGTATAGTGTATAATAGCCTGATATTACATGTAATATATTCAAAAAATGCCTACATATAACTAAACCAAACCTAAACCCAATCCAAACATTATATTTATAGTATATGAACATAGCCTGATATTATATTTATTTAATTTATACAAAAAAAACGCACACAGAACCAAACCCAAGCACAAACTCAAAATCCAAACCTAAAACCAAACTCAAACCAAAACCCAAACATAAACCTAAAACTAATTCCAAAACCGAATCCGAACCAAAAAACAAAAACCCATACAATATAATTATAGTATATGAACTTTACATGGAGTCAAATTTATATTAATGTATTAAAAAAAACCATACAACCAAATCCAAAACCAAACTCATTACCAAAATGCATATATCATACATGCTGTAGGTAATTGTCATAGTATTGCATTATAGTGAAGTTAATAATACTATTATCATGAAGCAGTCTATACAGTATATAAATTTAAATGAATATTCAAGTTTACGCTAGTATAGTATAGCCTATACATTCATGTATACGTATATAGAGATTGAAATCGTTGCGTGATTCATCAAAATGTGTGACTCATCGATTTACTCGAGACTCGAATTTCGATTTCGGAAAATTTCTCTGCGATATATGCAGTTCATAAAGCCTGTATACGATGGTTATACCATTGTGTTACAGCATATTGCAGTCCATATATCCTATTATAGAGATATATCAGTCTTATTCAATACAACATATACATTTATATTCAATTTTACTCTAGCATAGTATCGCCCCTACATTCCTATATACGTATATAGAGGTTGAGAGTGCTACGCGATTCATCGAAATTCGGGACTTATCGAATTACTCGAGATTCTCGGTTTTCGATTTTATAAAATATATATCTGATATCGAACTAAAAGAATTATACAGACAATCGCTATTACATAGAATTTAGATCTTTTAAAAATTAACTAAATTAATACCAGAAAATATAAAATGGATCAAAAAATATAAAATCGAAAAAAGTAATTTTTCAACTTTACTAACAATTTACCGCACTAAAATCTGATTTATCGAATATAAATATATAATAGGGATTTGTAGCTTTATCAATGATCTATCTATAGGTTTAAATTCTTAAGGTGAATACTAAATAAGTCGAGTAATCGAAAAGCGATGTGCGAGGAGACATTTTTTAATTCACGGGTATATGAATTTTTTTGAGGAAATAGAAATATTCGTTTTATAGATTATGAAAATATCTATGAATTTATCATGTCATATTATATAGCATGTTTTATTATTAACAAAGTGATCATTATATTATATTAATTTATATCTTACATATTGGTATATTATACAATCTAATTCACGCAACATGGAGTTTCAACAATATATATATATATATATATATATCATTATAATGATTGCACTTATCGTTAACAATTTATGAACTGTAAACTACATACTATATTGTTAAAAACACAGATGTACTTATATATATTCGCGTATATAAATAATGTATACACTATACTTATATATATTATAATATAGAACTATATTATCAAATACAATAATTAAATGAATGATTAGAGGGACAAGTATATAATTATATGAAGCTATCCAATACAATAATAATCATTACTATCTATACAAATAAAACAATGACGTATTATTAAATTTACATATACAATACCATAAGTATACGATGTAAATTCTTAATGTGTTCTATGTATTTATAATTCTATCAAATAAATGAAGATTTTAAAAACGTGTGCGTATTTAAATATATAGTTTGAAATTTATTAATTATATATTTAAAAATTATTTTAGCTCTATGAAGATCTTCAATATGACTAATACATAATTCAATGTCTATTTATAACTTATTTATAACTAATATTCAAATTGTTAATACAATTTTACATTAATAGCATAATATTTCCTAGTTATACAATAACATACGTTTGCATTTATATTATAATTTAGTATACGCCTAAAATAGTCATTGCATTCGTTCAACTACATGCCCGAATAAATCGGTTCATTGTTTACAACAATGGGATCGTAGGATTTGGTCAGTAAATGTGGTCAGAAGTGGTCTGAACGGGTGATTCACGGCATGACAATTGATATATATATATATATATATATATTAAATATACTTCTATATTGGTCAATGGTCGTAGAAACTAATTATATATATATAAATACTGCCCTATAAAACCCTATAAGGTCCCTTGTATAGTGTTAATCACATAAGTGGCATTGCATAATATATAAAGATATAGTACTTCATAGTATTGATATATCAATGTGTATGAATTTCTAATACATATAACAATCGAATTATACTAAACCATTGATGATTTTATTATATAATATATATATGTATATATATATATATATATATATATATATGTATGCGTGTGAGTGTGTGTGTATAATATACACTGTATATGTGTATATATGTTTGTATGTCTATATATAGATCATTTATGTTGCATTTTATTCTTTTATAATATGTATACATACTATAAACAATATTTATACAATACAATACATTATTTATACTACATTCTTTTTACAAACCTGCTTCGCATTCCGCTGTAATGGTCTGTGTGGAAAAGTGAATGATAAATATTAATGATAAATATTAATGATAAATATTAATGATAAATATTAATGATAAATATTAATGATAAATATTAATGATAAATATTAATGATAAATATTAATGATAAATATTAATTACATGAGTTAATAAATTATAAGTTATATAAATTAATTTATTGAATATCAATTATAGCTCAAAAATAAATAAATTAGTTAATTAGTTAATTAGACAAACAAATGTTTGTTAAATAATGTATGAATTAATATATATATATATATATATATATATATTATATTAAATCCATATTTGCATTCACTTATGAATACATACTTCTAATATTATATTGTTATATCAATAATATAATCATCACTGATGATTATTATAATATATTAGCTATTTATTTTATATTTTAATAACAATATCAATGCCTTAATCTTAATAACATCTTGATAAATATAAATAGAGAATTCATAATAAATAATCCCCATATACGAACGTTCGATAATATTTGTATTTTATGTAATTACATTGTATAGATAAACTTGGATTTTTTTAAACCGTTACATAGTATCGAATACTGTATTATAACATTATAATGTAAATAAAAAACAGGATATTTACGATAATTTGCCAATGAATATTAAATTGCATCGTTTTTATTACAAAGCACTATATAAATTTATATCCGGATCTAAACTATAAGATCTTACATACGGAGGTCATAGTAATGAGTTATTAATGATGAACACAACATTATACTTATAATGCCCGTGTACATCAAATCAACTAGCTGTGGTTGCACCGTTCAGCGGCAGGAAGTACCATCGATATGTAAATCGTAGGTAACGGTTACGAGGCTAATTCGACTAATAAACTCGTGGACCTCGTCGTTCCGGCTTTATCTGCGGGTTTCCAGGAAATCGCGAAATAGGTTTCAGTGGTGCACCCGAGGACTGACGCGATACGAAGTTAATTCCCAACCGATAGTATGACAATTCTTAGATTTATCGATCCGTAGTAGTATTCTACGAAGACGGGAGATCCGGGTAAACCCCGTACGGGTATGGAGTTTTCGATATGTCTATAACTGGAGTTTTGTATGCGGTCTTGAATGTGACCATTAATAGAGGTGTGCGTGGGTTCGTGGATCGATTGCGAATGCCACTGAAAATGGAGTTACGAATGAACTACGAATGGGGGTGAAATAAGGTTCCGGACGATATTGGGAATGTGGACACGAATGTAATATGGACGCGGAAATTGACGTGGATTTATATTTAGTTCTGGTTGCTATTCGACTGTACATAAGGATAACGCAAGGAAGTCTACTTCTATGGAAGTAGACTTCAATCTCTACGATATCCTCTACTACTGTAGTAGCGGCAGTAGCATGCCACTGAAGTTCCATCTCGTTCAGATCTACTCCCAACGTGTACCCGAGTATTTATACTCGTACTCGCAACCGAATTCAGATTCGTGTTACATGGTGGAAACACACGATGTAGAGCTGTACACAGATTTCAAGTAGCAGATACATTAGACTATCTGAAGAACCAATACCCATCTCCCGCTGTCAACACGTCACAATGTTACCAATATGTTAATATATTATTATCGTCTGATAAAATATTAATATAGTATGTTAATATATTAATATATTCTGTTATCATATTAATATAGTCTGTTAAAATATTAATATAATATGTCAATATATCAATAAAGTATGTCAAGATATTAATAAAGTATGTCAATATATTAATATAGTATGTTAAAATATTAATATAATAATTCAATATATTAATATTAATAATTCAATATATTAATAAAGTATATCAATATATTAATATAGTCTGCTAAAATATTAAAATAATATGTTAAAATATTAATATAATATGTCAATATACTAATATAGTCTATTACTATATTAATATAGTATGTCAATATATTAATATAGTCTGTTAAAATATTAATAGTGTCTGTTAAAATATTAATATAATATATCATTCATATTAACAAAGTATGTCAATATATTAATATAGTATGTTAAAATATTAATATGTCAATATATTAATAAAGTATATGTATATATTAATATAGTCTGTTAAAATATTAATATAATCTATCAATATATTAATATAGTATGTCAATATATTAATATAGTCTGTTAAAATATTAATATAATATATCAATATATTAATAAAGTATGACAATATATTATATAGTCTGTTAAAATATTAATATAATATATCAATATATTAATAAAGTATATCAATATATTAATATAGTCTGCTAAAATATTAATATATTCTGTTAAATTATTAATATAGTCTGTTACAATTTGAATATAGTATGCCAATATATTAATAAAGTATATCAATATATTAATATATTCTGTTAAAATATTAATATAATATGTGAATATATTAATATAGTCTGTTAAAATATTAATATAGCCTGTAAAAATATAATATAACATGTCAATATATTAATATAGTCTGATAAAATATTAAGAGTCTGTTAAAATAATAATATAATATGTCAATACATGAATAAAGTATGTCAATATATTAATATATTATGTCAATATATTATGTTAATATATTAATATGATATGTCAATATATTAATAAAATATGTCAATATATTAATATAGTATGTCAAAATATTAATATAATATGTCAATATATTAATAAAGTATGTCAATTTATTAATTATTGTGAATGTGTAAATTGTTTATGCTTTGTGTATTGTGTT
Source organism: Osedax frankpressi (assembly GCA_964035775.1). NCBI lineage: Eukaryota > Metazoa > Annelida > Polychaeta > Sabellida > Siboglinidae > Osedax > Osedax frankpressi. The sequence goes on from OZ038316.1 coordinate 28,600,752, forward strand.
GATAGCAGATATCGCTAACTATGTGTATGTTTCGATATGCCTGAAAACCCATTGTTTAACGTATCTATGTATGTATATCAGATAATTAATATATATATATATATATATATATATATATATATATATATATATATATATATATATATATGTATATATATAGTAATATATATTATTATTGCGTGAAATAAAAAAAAAATATACCTGCATGAGAACATTTACAAAGTATATAATAAAAAGTGGATATCAATCTAAGAATGAAACTCTGAATTTTAGATCGTAGTCTCTATGGAACAATGTCGTAAATATCAAGATTACCTAGGGCAACGATTCCAGAATCTTGACCATAATCAAAGGGGGCGTGGCATATCATTTGCTTACGACGTAAAACGTATACAATGTACATATTACGTTGCGAGTTAAATCATATGAAATTTAGTGAATGTGTGCGATAGTGTGTGTATGTGTGTTAGAGTACGAGTTAATGCTATAGATAGTTGCATCAATATGGAATAGTTGTTCTCATTATCGGTTGTAATATCGATGTTACGAGTTCAGGTAGAAACAATATATACTCTGATCTACGTTAGGTTTTTAGATCAGCTTTTAGAACAATGCACACTGTAACTTGAAAAATACTAGTACTCCCACTTATTATACGATTTTACACAATGCCTTTTTACATGTGCTGCGTATTATACTGAAAACTCGCATGCGTATTCGACACGGTTCATCGATTCTTAAAGCGGATACAAAAATCAGCCCGCCCTACAACGCCCAAGTTTATAAAGTTCGGCCTAGCTATATTCGTTATCTCTATGCTCCATCCTATTATTACTTCCTACCCTATCACTACGCCCTACCCTATCACTCGCTAAATCTCTAAAAATGCACAAACATATTTATCAACCAACATTCTTAATTAAGAATGAGCTTTCCTATCAACTCGATCTATTAACAAAAAGTAACATTTCGAAATTACTATACGTTACATGTATTAAGATGTTTTGGATATAATTCTTATATTGGCGAGTAGGTAGTATTATTGTTGATTTAGGAAAGGAGATGTCTTTAATTTAATCATTTATAGAGTTGTTACTCACTCACTCACTCACTCACTCACTCACTCACTCACTCACTCACTCACTCACTCACTCACTCACTCACTCACTCACTCACTCACTCACTCACTCACTCACTCACTCACTCACTCACTCACTCACTCACTCACTCACTCACTCACTCACTCACTCACTCACTCACTCACCCACCCACTCACTCACTCACTCACTCACTCACTCACTCACTCACTCACTCACTCACTCACTCACTCACTCACTCACTCACTCACTCACTCACTCACTCACTCACTCACTCACTACTCACTCACTCCACTCAC